>CM049408.1:2487500-2775000 GCA_026929865.2 Hyperoplus lanceolatus
TGAAATGGGTAGAGTAATGCAAGAAGACTTCAAAGGTTTACTAATAATAGATAAGTGGAGAAGGGGTAGGATTGAACAAGTTTATTCTTTTTCCTACTCCTTTTCAGACATATCAATACTTGTTTATTGAATATAATGTAATATGCTTTCTTCTTCTATTTGTGAGCTCATTGATTTTTTTTGTTTTGTGTGTGATTTTCTTGTTTTGTTTTGTATAATTGTTGATATATCTGAAATAAATGTATGCAATTCCATTCAAAATACTGTAAATTGAGTGATACATCTTAGCAGTCCTTTTAAAGTCAGTGTTCTTGTATTTTCAGGCCATGGACACGTTCAAACTGACTTACTCCTACATTTGATTAGGACCCACATACACTCGGACAGTTACATAGAGATCTAGTATTGTAATTGCAAAACTTTCTAACTGATGATGATGTAACTTGGTTTGGATAAAGTCATGTAGAAAAAACACAACTTCTATTGCTACAGAAACACCAGACCTCCACCAGAATAGTGTTGGTATCTGTATTGAAAGTTACTAGTGATATAAGATGTAGGATACCCAGCCCTCAGCCCTAACACCTTTATTTCTATCAAATAATATAAAATGAATATGCTCAATGGCCATCTCATTTTTGCCTTTTACAAGAATTGCATTGTTAACTTGTAACACTATTGATTTTTGTCTTGGCCTTACCTGTGTAAAGCTAAGAAGACATATTCTGATTGCGTTTCTTCTCCCCTGCAGCATCTATTTAACCAGTATATACGACCACTCCATCTTTGAGGCTTTCAGTAAAGTGGTTCAGAAGCTCATCCCACAGTTGCCCACACTAGAAAACCTGCTGAACATCTTCATTTCTGTGAGTAACAATGTGACCCTGAATGAGCTCTATCTCAAAGACATTCTCCATACATCACAATCTCTATGGAAACCCATGGCTTCTGTATTTCCTTCGCATTGTATAAACAGCTCCGGAAAAAATAAAGAGACCACTCAAAATGTTCAGAGTCTCTTGTTTTTACTATTTATAGGCATATGTTTGAGTAGAATGAACATGTTGATTTTATAATAGAAACTACTGACAACATTTCTACTCAAATTCACAATAAAAATATTGTCATTTAGAGCATGTTCAATAAGTAATGTAGAGATAAAGATTTAAGAAAAATCCAGACTGGTCTCTTCATTTTTTTCCAGGGCTGTATATCAAGTTGGACAAGGCACATTACTGTATTTTGGATGTGCAAGTCCTCTTGTACTTGTACCATTCAGTCACTAGGTGGCAGGGATACATGACAAATATACTGGTTGCTTTTCATGAACGCAGACATTTGCCAGTACTGTTTTTTTGTGTTCTGCCTGTGCAATAGAATAAAATAAAGGATTTACATTATATTTGCCTATTGATAAGTATTATTCACTGACTGCCTTTGGCCACCACACCACCAAGAAACCCATACTCGTGTGTCCCTAGTCAATGAATAACAGAGAGAGAGAGCAGCTCTCTGGTGTAGTGTTTACAGGTCATTCAGATTAATTTTGCTATTAGAAATGATCTGAAATTAATTTTACTTTAATGATAATTGAAGTTCCAATCGGGACTCCACCATTCTCTTAGGAATGGAAAAATAGTATGTCTCGTTTTATCAGTGGTATATCTTTAATGTTGATGAGCTTAGTGATCAGTTAAATAAATCAATATTAATAAAACCTATAGTCAAATGATCGCTCTATAAAATCCTTACAAAAGGAAGTGACTCCCCAGGGAACTAAAAGGTTTCTTTGTTTCTCTTACACATTTATTAACAAAGTCAGTCAATCAGAAGTTACCGCAGCCAAGTGGTAACATTTAGAAAAACGTGTCTCTTTGTTCATTTAGGAAGGAGGGGAAGAATACTTTTGCTCTAGAAAGAGCATCTCTATATAACAAAGCAGATTACTGAGACAGAGAGACTCTGTCCAGCTTGGCTTTTTATACGGGTCAAAGGTGGAGTCCTCTCCGGCCACCCTGGCCAATCAAAGGGGAGATTTGGTGTCTGTGGGAATGGCAGCCAGGTAAAATGGCCTTAAAACACCCCCCTCTATGTGGTCGGCCGCATGGCCTTTAGCCCGCTGAGCTAACATGGCAGCTACACTGGGTTTCAGGGGTTTTCCTGGCTCAGGATGGGCTTTCGGGGGGTGACTACACGGACACATTTTGGTCACCACTTTTGGTGTCACAACAGTAAAGACAAGACGTCTGTGTCTGTTATCTTTATTTGACGATTTAAAAAATAATTTCATCTAAAAACAAAAGTCTACGAGTCTACAAAGGCATGAAGACATTTTTTTGAATACTGATTAGTAACCTGTTAAATATGTGACTATTTAGAATTGATCCAATCCAGGGAAGCTGCAAGAACAAGTATTAAATTGGGCTGAACTAGAAAAACATTTGGAGAAGTTTTAAAGTGCTATTTCTATTTTCAGTTTATCATTTTGGTGCTGGTGATTTTCCTTTGGTGCTAGATGAGATTTCGGCGGCGGCAAAACAATCTCTGTGCAGGAAAAACCCTGGGTTCCTATCAGTAAGAACCGGACCTGGACTCACCACATCAACACTATTATGCCTTATTAAACTGCTCAACACATCTCCAGGGCAGAGCTGCTATCATGGAGGATCTATAGCACACCCAGCAGGACCGAGGCCAACAGGATTATTAAAGATCCCAATCACCCCAGCAACAAACTGCTCTATCTGCTGCAGACGGTTCCACCACACCACAAGCAGCCAACACAATGTGGGAGTGGCTTAGTGCCTAATGTCCTGGGGCTGTATTCACAAAACATTTTAAAGCTGCGAACACACCGCACTGGCCCCCTGTGGCGGTTGGCCACGTGAACGCAAGTTGCTCGCCGCTTGATCATATTGGGCCATATATTCCTGACGCCGACGCCGTTTCTGAGATCAGACCCGTCACACTTACGTTGCAACAACAACAACAACATGGTCCAGCTGTGCCAAAAAATACAGATGTAGGTTCACTGTGTAACCAGCGGCAGTCATGTCACAAATAGCATTAAAACAGCATGAAGACGCACCCCGATCGCAAATACACACACATTAAAGGGGTAGTTCGGAATTTTGGACATGGGGCCTGATTCCCAAGTTAGCCTTAGTGTTCTTTATCATTGGAGACAGTTTTCAACACATTTTATTCAGTCCTTCTAGTTGCAGAGTTTGCTTGTGCTAGGCTAGCGTGAGGCAAATTAGCCTGCTACTAAAACAGTCTTACCCACTCCACAGTACACCCAAGGCAAATCAAATATAAAGCCAGACTATAGATGTAGATGTCTGTGTTGATAGAATAATGTTAGAAATAAAACCAACCTTGCATATTGCATTTTGAGGGGCTTGCTGTGTCTCAGCAGCAGCGTTATATTCCTGGTAGCGGCGGACTGATATTACCTAGGTTACAGGCTCTAATAGTTTGTTTACCTGCCGCTGTCATTGCTACAGATGCAGAGTACAGTGCACAAAGGAATTTTATTAGGCCACGTTTGGAGGATTTAGCGATGCGTCTGCTTTTAAAGACGATTATGAGGAATTTGTTGTGTCCAACACTAATCTCCACTAATGTTGTCATCAATCTGTCAGTAGGCTAACATTATGAAAGGGGCCAGCTTTATTAGCTAGTGTAGCCTACCAAAAGTTATTATTACCTGTTCATCAGTGGCTGTTGGTGCATCTGAAAAGACGGATGGCACCGCTTTCGTTTTCAATGATGTATTGCTCGTTAGATTGCGGGGGTTTCTCGAAGTTGAAATTATTGCTACAAATACTCCGTTTGCGAACAGTTTCCACCAGTGTTTTTATGTCCAAACCAGCAGCAACAAGCCACTGGAAATTGGGGGAACTTTGAGGTGCCCATCTGTAGGGATTATTTGTACAATTCCTAAATGCACACTGAACCACCATGTTGCCTTGTCCTTCGTTTCCGCTTCTGTCCCACGCTGCTCTGTTTACTTTATGCTGTAGTGATTCGGTTACACAACTAGCCGGAGCAAAGTAAAATTCCGCTGCTGCTGAGAAAGTAGTCCCTCAAAATGCGATGATTCATGCGATGAGAGGTTGGTTTTATTTCTAACATACAACACAGACATTTACATCAATAGTCTGCGTTATAATTGATTTGCCTCGGGTGGAGTGGGTAAGACTGTTTTAGTAGCAGGCTAATTTGACCCCAATGCCGTGCGCTAGCCTAGCACGAGCAAACTCTGCAACTAGAAGGACTAAATGAAATGTGTTGAAAACTGTCTCCAATGATAAAGAACATTAAGGCTAACTTGGGAATAAGGCCCTATGTCCGAAATTCTGAACTACCCCTTTAACAGCAATTCAGCAACATACTAAACACATTAACAACAGCAGTGTGTGCTCAGCGGCAAAAATAAAGGCAGACATCAGCCTACCTTAAAATGAAAGTGTGCGGTCTGGTGGAGGACAACACCGGTGCTTCGCTACTATATTGGAATTCCACACGGACACTGCCGTGAAGTTTGGGTTCATATTATCCTCCGGAACAGCACACAGCTGGGTGAGTCTCACTATGCTAACCGACGCTACCTTGGCTAAAGTACAACCAACAGCTAAACAGATGCAAAATACACATATTTTCAGAATGTATTGGAAGCACAATGTCCTCACTCCACACGCCCACCTCGGCTTGCAGACCACCGGGCAATCTCAACACTGATTGGCCATTGCGCAAATGGTCCTCGAGAGGACTCCTAAGTCACTAAGAGTAAATCACAGACAACCATTTGATGGCATTTTGGAGAGATTTAATGCTAGTGAGCTTTATAAAACGTAGCTTTAAGGGTTTAATGATCTTAGTAAAGCTATATTTAGAAAGTATAGACACATTTATATTTATATAAAAAAATATTTATTAAGTTCCTTTTCCTGCAGTTGCTATGGGTTTACGATGCACTGAAAGTTACTGTTGGTGTCACATTTGGGTTTAATTTGTTACTAGAGTAGGCCTATATGTGGCGCTTCGCAGCATCTCCTCCGTTCCACAGGTCCGCTACTTTATAGTTGCGCGTCTCGCCTTTTTCCTTCCGCATGCACTTTACGATTTCGCCGGCTATTGTTTCTAAATTGTGAATTTCCTGGTCTGTCGCTGTCTGACTATTGCTGCATAGTCGCCGTTGAGAGAAATACAGTGAGAGTGCATGGCGTGCAGCTGTTCAATGAGGATATTTTTTCCGATTCAAATCATTGTAAAATTTAAAATGAATAGACCTATGTGGCGCTATTGTAGGTTAATTGTGAACGATTGTGTGGGAAACCCTGCAGTATCTTGGTTTCATGTTAAATCAGTGTCATTAATCGTATATAAAAACTCTTTACTTTAATACAGCAACACGATATGGATATCTCTGACAGTGTTTCTATCATAAATTCATTCCCTCTCAGCCAATCACTGTGGGCATAGAAGGTATGAACATGACATCATCCATAGCAACAGGGTCAACCCCGCCCTCTAGTCTTAGCTTACGAGTCCCTCCCATTCCTTAGTAAAAGTTGGTCTTATCAGCTTTGTGAATAGGTTTTAAGAAATAACTCCTTACTAAGAACTTTTAGTGCTCCTTAGGAGTACTCTTAGCGCTAAGATACATTTTTTTGTGAATACGGCCCCTGGAGTTGCCCAGCCAGGTCCTGGACAGAGTAGAAAGGAAATGCAGAGCAAAATGGCAGAAAATCCCCAAATCAAGAGTTCTCAATCAAGGTTGTGCTCAACCTTCCTGTTAAAGGTGCTGTAAGCGGAATGGTTCTTTTAGCTAACTTTCTGTCAGTTGCCTGTGGCACTGCTGAGGTGTTATGGAAGCCGAGGTTGTTTTGATAGAGGCCTTCAGCTCGTCTGTATCGCTGGGTCATAGTGATTATCTATGGGTTTCAGGTCAGGAGAGTTGTCTGGCCAATCAAGCACAGTAATACCATGGTCAGTCAACCAGCTACTAGTGGTTTTGGCACTGTGGACAGGTGCCAAATCGTGTTGGAAAAAGGAAATCAGCATCTTCATAATGCTAATCAACAGATGCGAGCATGACGTGCACTAAAATCTCCTGATTCCCCCCCCCTAAATTGAAATACTATTGAAAAACCACTGTATGAGTTTCTGGCACGAGCATTCTGCATACAATCACCTTATTATCAAATTAGATAACAAAATTAGCTGAGAGCAAAAAAAATCAAAGTTCAGTTTATTAGCTCAATTTGTAACATTTAAACGATAGTTACGTATGTAATTACGGTTCTATGAGTTCCGGATGATCGCCAGAGGCGGTGCTTACAGCACTGGATGTTCCATCGCGCGCATGCGCAGGTCGAGATCTTTATACCAACAAAGTCACCTGTGACACCTGGGTGACCCCGGGAATGTCTATATATTCCTGAAGTCACCAGAGGTTCTGTTCCAACTTGATCTTCTCGCGGTGTCTGAGAAGTCTGAGTGACAGAGAACTCTGGCGGTCATCCGGAACTCATAAAACCGTAGTTACCTACGTAACTATCGTTCTATTTCGTTCCTACTGACCGCCAGAGGCGGTGCTTACAGCACTGGATGACTTATACCAAAAAGGTCACGAAGAGTACTCATCAATTAAGGGCTTGCAGCCATCAACAAGACAGCCCCCATCCCACAGGATGAGGTGCAGCAACATTTACTCTGTAGAGCCGCGCAATGTACATGATGAAGACCATGTAGCCGTGGCGCAAATGTCCTGCCGTGAAATCCGCTTCTAGGCAGCCCATGATGTAGCCATACTCCTGGTAGAGTGGCACTCAACGGCCAAGGCATGGGGAGCCCCATGTGCTCTATATGCATTCAAGACCACATCCACAAGTCAGTGGGAGTGTCTCTGTTTGGACAGGGCAGCCCCCTTCCTGCAGCTCCCATAACAGACAAAGAGGTATTTGTCTTATGCAAGCTGGTTGTTGCCACAACCTATGCCCTAAGCGCCCGCACCGGGCACAGTGGGTCTGACATTCTTTCTGCACCCCCTGGTAAGCCGAGGGGATTGAAAGCAGCCAACTCGATCGATTGGTTTACATGGTGGGGAGACAATCGTTTGGATAGGAAGGATGGATTTGGCGAGAGCACCACTCCTGACCCTTCTGCATGCCAGAGCAAGCACCCCTGGCTCACTGACGAGGCATGGAGTTCACTGACCGATTGCAGTCGCAATGGCAAGGAGGAATGCCGTCTTCATAGACAGCCGCGTCAGGTCTATGACACAACCCAGTCCGCCTGAGCGATAGACTAGAGACCCTTGCAACACGCAGCATTGGGAAAGGAAGAATCGTGAGGCACTGATTCTGCCGTCTTAGTCCAGAACGGGGCGACCCCGCCCCACCTCCTGGTACCTGAACTTCGGTTGAGTAGAACCTACCGAGCATCGAGTAGCACCCCCAAGGACTCTGGGGGAGGGCGGAGGCTGGACACCGACCTCCTGGCGCCTGAAATGCAGCTGTAGCGCAGTGTTACGGCGCTGTACAGAATGTGCTGAGAAGCACTGACCGCTTGATTGCCCACCTGAACGTGGTTGAAGCTATTGGCACGGGGTACCACAGAGGTTCCCGGCCTGGAATCAGGCAGAGTTGCACGTCGCAGCGTGCAACTACTGTCTAGCCTGGTCAACCTGAACACTTCGCACCGGGCCTGAAGAGCAGCTGGCCGAACGTCTGGCCTGGGATCACTGGAAGAGAACGGAGGGTCTGTCGACACACCTCCGACTGGGATGACTGCGCCAGCCAACCCTGGCGGCGCGCCACGTCATAGTTGACATCAACCTGCCTAGCTCCCTAAGTCATAATGCAAAGTCTGCAGTGAAGCATCACTGAGGGTCCATGCTGAGTGACCAGCACCTGACCCCTGTATGGTTTGCGACCGAGCCAGGACTGTGTGAGAAAGCAAATTCCCAGATGGCCCACACAGGCAGCAATGTTGTAACTCCTAGTAAGGAGGTCGTCTGAAATCCGGCACTGAGGCCGAGGACAGCGCCCATCGGCTCTCAGAGTCTGGGGAGTCAACCAGGGATGCTATAGCAGGCTCAATCGGAGCTACCAGTCCAAACCTTTTCATATAAAAGACAATGGTGTGTGTCATAAGCATCTCCTGTGATGAACCTTAAAGCAGAGTGAAAAACAGAGTCCAGGAGTTTAAGACTGTTTATGAATGTGATGCATGCCGATAAACCACATCACCGTAATCAAGGACAGACATGAAAACTGCCTCAATAATCCTTTTCCTACTAAATAAACCTTCGATCGGATTACCAAAATCACATCATAATCCATTCCCAGGTGGAAACGGGGCCTATAGGAAGATACCTGAAGCATTTCAATATGACTCCATTGATGGGCCCTTCCTACCTCCAGTGCAGAATTGACACCAGCTCTGTTGTAGGTTCCAGACAACTGCTGCGACTGGTTCCGTTCTCTTAGCAATCAGCCAGACTATTAGGTCCTCACCTACAAAGCCCTCCACCATCTGCCCCCCCCATATCTCACTGACCTCCTCTTCCCCTATCAACCCCCCCGGGCCCTCAGATCCTCCTCAGCCGGTCTCCTCTCCACCCACACATCAAACCTCCGCAGCCTTGGCGACAGAGCTTTCTCCAGGGCAGCTCCCAGGCTCTGGAACAGCCTCCCCCAACATATCCGTGACTCTGAGTCCCTCACCATCTTCCAGTGCCATCTCACGACCCATCTCTTGTCCTCTGCCTACCCCTAGATCACCCACCAACCCAAGCCCCATGAACTTGACATTTTCCTTTTGTTTGTTTACTGTTGTGCTCCTATGTAAAGTGCTTTGAGTGCGAGAAAAGCGCTATATAAATTAAATATATTATTATTATTATTATTATTATTATTATTGTTGTTGTTGTTGTTATTGTTGTTGTTGTTATTATTACTTGCTCTTTGCAGTATTGTCTTATCTCAGATCATTCTTGCCTCAAAGGTTTCAATGCCAACTTTCCTCATGATCAAGTGTGGTGGTGTTCAGCTGCGTTCTGGCTCCAGGCCAATGGGCCCTGAGAGCAAGCAACCAGATTTCGTTAGAGCTTAAGAAGAGATCAGAGTGGTACAAATAACCAAAATGTTTTATGGATCTCTTCAAAAAGTGGTGGCCCCTAGATGAGGGCGTGTCACTTTACTTTCTCATAATTTTCGTCACTTTCTCTAGCCTGGAAATCCAGACCCATATCTAGAACGATAGAGGGTCTGGCCACGATCAATAGTAATTCCCGACTCAAGGGGCGGCTCCTACTCGTGCATTTTAAATGCTACTGCACGCAATTGGATAGCACTACAACCAATCAGAGCAATGAACAAAGTGACGTATTAAGCCCCGTCGTTTAGCGAGTTTCAGCCTCAAATTGCATAAGTGAAGAAGAACATAGTGCATGGTTTTGAGGAGGATAGTATTCCAGTGCTCACTGAAAGTTCTTAATGGCCAGAAAAGGTCAGGTGTGGCAGTATGAATAGTATGTACTGAATTATCCTCTTCTTTGCCTCTGTTTTCAGAACTCAGGTATTGAGAAGGCCTTCCTGTTCGATGTGGTCAGTAAGATTTACATTGCCACAGACAGCAGTCCAGTGGACATGCAGACATATGAACTGTGTTGTGACATGATTGATGTGGTCATTGACATCTCCTGCATCTATGGGTAAGCCAATGAAGACTCAACAAAGCATGATGTCAGAGAATTGTTCCAGCTTTAAGCTGTAATGTCACAAAACATAACAGTGTTTCAGCTCCATCATAAAATAGGTGAAGTAAGCGATTTATTTATATTAATATAAGTATTAAATCGCTCTTTATTCATACAGTGATTACTTATAGTGTGCGCGTTTCGTAAAGCCGATCTCTCAGTCACTCGCTCTGCATGTAATCGTCAAATAAACTTTTCAGAAGAGAGAACACTACAAACCGGCAGCTGTCTCACTGCCGGTGCACGTGTAGAGCGACAGATGGGTGAATGTGTATGCGCCTACAATGGCGGACCAGGTAAAAATCCTTCCCAATGTCTGTTTTGATGGTCTTTATCATGTTTTATCACATTTATGGATCTGAGATGATGCTAGATAACTCGCTGCTTGAAGACTGCAGTGCATTAATGTGGTGACGTGGGGACGAGGGAGGGGACTGCTAACTGCAGTCACTGACAGGAAGTTAGCTAAACTGACCATTCCGCTAACTGAACCTTTAATATCAAAATACGGGCAGATATGGTTTGAGTGAGAGGCACTAACCAGAGGGGTACTATGAATCCAGATGAATGGGTTGGTGAGGAATGTTGAATCTTAAGCCAGATAAAGAGTTTTACTATGTCACAGAGCCTGACTAGATCACCATTGTGACTTAACCTGCCGTGTTTAGTTCGGTCGAACTAAACGCGCACTTCCGCCTTCGGTGCACATCTTTCAGGCAGGTGTGAATACAGCAATCGCACTCGGGGGCGGACCAAACAAGCAAAACTGCTTTTCCCCGCCCCAGAATGTCTGTGCAATGAATGAATGAATGACCTCAGCACACGTGTGGTTTTGCTTCGTCAGGCTGGTTCACTTGCAAAAGGGTCAATATGAAAGTGGACCACACCAAACAAAAAAATAATATATTTTTGGTCTGGACCTTAGCAAGTGAACTAGTGTGAATACAGCCTTAGTCTAAATGCATGTAGAATTCTCCAGGTTCAGAGTTTAGGATTGATGAGTGTGTTTTTGTGTGTTTTTATCTCTTCTACCTTTCGATCCTTCTATCCATCCATCCATCCATCCATCTAGTCTCTTTCACACATGCACCGTGAAATTATCCAGAGTTTACCCGGTTGAGCTATGTGTTTGAACAAAATGGTCTGGGTTATTTAACCCTGACTTTACCCAGGTGGACTCAGTCAGTGTCACTTAACATTCTGATTCTCAGAAACAAACTTTGGCAACTCGTTATACAGTGCATTCCAAATTATTATGCAAATTATATTTTTCTCAGATTTTCCTAAATAGTCAATGCAAATGACAGTCAGTATAATTTTCAAGTCATCAACCGTTAACGTATGATTCAAATTTTATTGAACAAACCTCCAAATGATAACAGTATTTTTTTCAAAAATAAAAAACTCCAAATGCACTGTTCCAAATTATTATGCACAACAGAGTTTCAAAACATTTTATAGGTTGTAAAGAACTAAAAACGGTCATTTGTTGAATTTGCAGAATGTGGAGGTCATATTTAGTGAAATCAAAAGCTATTTCAATCAAAAACATCTTAACATGTTAACATAGGACCCCTTCTTTGATATCACCTTCACAATCCTTGCATCCATTGAACTTGTGAGTTCTTGGAGAGTTTCTGCTTGAATATCTTTGCAGGATGCCAGACTAGCCGCCCATAGCTGCTGTTTTGATGTGAACTGCCTCCCAACCTCAAATGTAAAATAAATGTTTTGCCTGAGGATGCTCCAAAGGTTTTCAATAAGGTTGAGGTCAGGGGAAGATGGGGCCACACCATGAGGTTCTCTCCTTTTATGCCCATAGCAGCCAATGACACAGACGTATTCTTTGCATTTTACTACGTAAGGCACTGTCCTTCTTTTTGTACCACGGAAGAAAGTGGTGAGTCAGAAACTAAACAGAATTTGCCGAGGTCATTTTCACACCGTCAGGGACCCTAAAGGTGCCAACCAGCTCTCTCCCCATGATTCCGGCCTAAAACATGACTCCGCCACCTCCTTGCTGACGTCGCAGCCTTGTTGGGACATGGTGGCCATCAGACATGGGGGACTCGAGTCGCAAATTTGAGGACTTGAGACTTGCTTGACTAACACTGATAAAAGACTCGACTTGACTTTGACTTGGTCTTCATGACTTGAGACTTGATTTAGACTTGAGACAGATGACTCGAAATTACTTGAATTTTTAAAAGTTAGATTACGTTAGAAAGTATGTTTTATTTTGAAACATGATCGGGTGATTTTACAGAGCAATGCACAAAGCGCGCTGCACGGACAAACAGCGTCAGCAGGTCAAAACAGGACAGGAGCAGCAGTAATGGAGGCGGCTAGACCAAGAATAATTCACGTGAGCCTCCCACACGCTTATAACTCAATCACAGTAAATATCATAGCCTTCTTCCCTTCCCTTTTCACGTTGTAACGGCCCCGGGAAGTCGTGTAAAAGAAAACGAAAGTAACGAGCGTTTCCTGCAGCGCTGCTGCCTTGATAACGCACGCTTCCTTATCGAGCGCCCTACCTCCACGGACTGTAGGCTTTATAAAAGCATGAGACAAAACAGCCGTTATGAAGTAGGCCAAGGCCTATATATGATGCAGTTTGACCTTCCACGTTCACCGGCTCCTTCCGACAGCTCACAGCCGCCGCCCCCGCACCGACAGCACAGCAAACTGCCCGTTATGACAGTTCGCCCCCGAGTATGAAAAACTAATGAATCGGGATAAATCAAAATGTGATCCTGCCATTAAAAAAAAAAGGTGATATGATATTTTTGCCATAGCGCAGACCATTGCCCTGTTTTATTTTAAATGCATTATGGGCATTAAGTGTCTGTTTTGTGTAAGTATAGGCCTATCTGTTAGCCTACTATTTGCCTTTCTTGTTTTCCATGTTAAAAGTAAGCTATTGGAAATTGAAAGTAGCCTAAATGTGGTAGAAAGAAAAGGAAATGTGCGGTGTTGATCATATGTGATAGATAAGGGGTCGCTATTGGATGCAGACATTATGAGATTCAGACCTTTGCTGTAAGAAAATGTTGTCAACTGGACCCATTTCAATTTTAGTTGAAGTCCCCTCGGTCAGACCAAGAATAATTCAGTTGTAGTTCAAGGATGATGTTGTCGATGACGGTATGAAGAAGAGAACTGTGGAATGCAGGTCTTTTAAATGTAGAAACTGGGTTAGATCATATGATTTTTGTATGACTTGACTTGTGACTTGCTTGACCTGAGCAATGACTTGACTTGTGACTTGCTTGATTCTCACCACAGTGACTTGGACTTGCTTGAGACTTGAAGGTTATGACTTGAGACTTGCTTGTGACTTGCACATTAGTGACTTACCCCCACCCCTGGTGGCCATTCACCAACTATCCACTACTACTCCATCCATCTGGACCATTCAGGGTTGCACGGCACTCATCAGTAAACAAGACTTTTTGAAAATTATTCTTCATGTATTTCTGAGCCCAGTGCAACCGTTTCTGCTTGTGAGCATTGTTTAGGGGTGGCCGAATAATAGGTTTATGCACAACTGCAAACCTCTGGAGGATCCTACACCTTGAGGTTTGCGGGACTCCAGAGGCACCAGCAGCTTCAAATACCTGTCTGCTGCTCTGTAACGGCATTTTAGCAGCTGCTCTCCTAATCCAATGAATTTGTCTGGCAGAAACCTTCCTCATTATGCCTTTATCTGCACCAACCCGTTTGTGCTCTGAATCAGCCACAAATCTCTTCACAGTACGATGATCACACTTAAGTTTCTGTGAAATATCTAATGTTGTCATACCTTACCAAGGTATTGCACTTTTTGACGCTTTTCGGCCAACACAGTCTCACTCCTAGAACGTCAAAGTGCGACTGTGGGACAGGGCCTCTTACCGTCCGTCACTGACGTGAAATCAGACTTTGCCGTCGTCTGAAGACGGATTGGGGGTTCAATTCACTACAATGTAATGCCACCCCGGGAGCTATTCATTTCTATTGGACAGATACATGTCACGTGACTTTCAAGTTTCTCCTGGCGAAAATGAAATCCAAGCTGTGGCCGCCATTGCTACAGATTTTAATTCAGATTTTTAAAAGATTTATAAGTTATTTATTGGGTTTTTGATAACATTGTTGGTGAGTAATGTGTCATACTTTCACAATCTTTTCTCAGTGAATGTGTACGATTTAGTTTGATGGTTATCACGAATATTATTCTGGACATCGCAAGGTTTGTTTATCTTTGATCAGCTGCTTGAACAACGTGCATTTGTTGATAGCGGAGATTGCACTCAAAGATGTTATACACACACACAGCTGAGAAGAGCGCTCACTCCAACCGTTTTTCCAAAAAACAACTCGCCAGTAAACTCGAGAAAAGGACGAACGGAGTAATATGAAACAATATGAATAGGTTATAGAACCAACAGCGTTTCACAGTTAAAACATGGAAATGGCCTTGTTAACTCAATATTAAGATGGGTTAACCTTTGGACAGTCAGTTTTTTTCGATTCTGGGAGAGTTTTTTTCCCCAGAGCAATTTTTTGTTGTCAAGGGTTGCAATGGTGACACAAAGACTTCACAAATTAGCTAGTAAGGGCATAAAAATATGTCTTTACAACTTTTCTAGCGAGAAATACATCAGAATATCATAATGTTCGTTTATTGGAATTATCAGATCTCTATTTTGTTAGTTATAAGGATGGTTTGCCGACGTAAGCCTATTTAGCCCTGTTGCTACGTAATACTTCATTACCCATCATCCTTTAGGGCTAGGTTGCCGCGTTCGACTGCTATCAGACCGACTGTCAGCCGTGAATTCTGGGCGCATTCCATTGCGAATCCAGGTCCTCCGCCGTAAAAACCAACAAGTCAGACACATTCACACGGCTGACACCGTTCTGACCCTTCATAATAAAAACACTTAACAGGAAATAGGTTATACCTCCCCTCCTCCCTTCCACACAGAAACAAAATGGGCACTTAAGAATAATGGAACCACTTATAGAAACATGCTGCATAACCAAAAAATAAATAAAATAACTTAAATTGCCCACAATCTTTACACCCTGGCCTAAACCATAAAGGATGGATCATTGTACCCACTATTCTAGGGCCACTATTTCTAGGGCCACTACTAAAGGGTGTTTCATAGTCTCTGTGATTGTACATTTTAACATTCTAATCAAATATGTGGCTGATTATATATGAAATCATTATTAATTGTAGCTTAAAATGTCACTTATAAGCTTTTTAAACTACAAAGTGTGTGTGTGTGTGTGTGTGTGTGTGTGTGTGTGTGTGTGTGTGTGTGTGTGTGTGTGTGTGTGTGTGTGTGTGTCACATCTTCTACCCTGACATACAGTAGCCTAGGATAGATTTGGACGTTCTCTTTTAGTTAATGATATGAAATGTTGTTGAAGAAGTAGGCCAGTAATTCAAATGGGAGTAGTTTGAAGATTGCTTAATTCATGCACATTTTAAGAGATGAAGGGCTAATCAGCGTTTATTTCTGCATATGTAGTTGACTCTTTATATTGTCCCCCGTCTTAATATTTAAGTGGTTTTGACGGCGGTTTGTCCACCACACACTTGGCATGATAAGACAAGAGATGTATTCTTGTTCTTTTCATACTGGGAGAGACATTACGCCTGTGTATCGCGCTGGACCTGTGGTGTGGCATTGGGAGAGGAAGCCTTGACAGCGCCCTGATTTAATCTGCATGATAAGGTTAAGATCTCTCTATAACAGTTGGTCCCATGATTCTAGCCTGTTTTGTTCAAAATGCCTCTGTATTTCACATCCCTCAATTATCACCTGTCATTTTCACATGGGCCTATTTTAATAAAATATTCAGATGATCCAGCAGATGTAGGGTGTTTCAGTTCTGTAGGCAGCTCAAGGGACAGTGTTCAAGGACAGGGAACTGGTGGACAGTTGTGTTAGCTGAATTTCAGGAGGACTAAGCTGAATCTCCATTCTGGGAGAAGAGGTCGAGTTGATGGAAGGCTACAAACACCTGGACATTCACCTGGACAACAGATTAAAGCAAATGTAACGTGCAGACTGTTTACATTATTACTGCTGAGGGGACACTTACATTTCCCTTTGAGGATGAATAAAGTATAGGCCTGTCAGCCATTTAGGCCTACAGTAAATCTATCCATCGTATAGCCTATTCTATTTGGATTTTAGATTGTCGATTGCATTATGTTTTATAACCTCTAAAGTTAGCTCATTTTGGTTCCTACTTCGACAAAAACAAAGAAAGAACGAAAGAGAAAAGCTTCATGGGGCCTTCATATAGTGGTATCTGAAAATAGGCTTGAGAAAATAGGCGACATATCCATGACAAAACAATAACTTTGTTGACCAAACGAATACATTGCTGGAAATCTCTTGACATTTAAAGATGCTCATGGTTCCTGCCACATGCTTTGAAATAGACTACTGAAGTAATGTAGAATTCTGCTTTGGAAATCTATAGGGTGAGTTGCCCTAATGTGGGACACCTAAGGTCCAGAACATTTATCTCTCATTTCTGACTGACAGGGGTTCCCTCTGATTGAAGTCATATGAATTTTCAGTTTTGATTATAAAGAGAATGGAGGGGAAACAGTCAAAAAGGAAGTAAACCATGTGAAGTCCAGAAAAAGGACAGTGAAATAGGTTTTAGAGGAAATCAATGCTAAGGCTTTACATTTGTCATTATTAAAACAATGTTAATTTTTCTTATCAGATTGTTATGATAGAATTACAAAACAAATTATGCAATACTATTTGGAAAATGTATTTAGGTTTTTTATCTAGCAGGAAGCAAGAACATATTGTTCAAATTTAAACCATCAAACCTGAGTAATGCATCTTAGACCATGAGTGTTTATGACTTTCATTTATTAAGGGGATATTGTTTTTTTATGCATAATACAGACTGTCCCAGATTAGAGCAAACATATTTTCGTGAGCTATTTTGCACATGGACCACTAATATATGTGCCATTTCTTTTCTGAGTATGATAGGCCTGAATCATTTATTGTAAAAATTTGAAACGCTGTTGTTTCTATAACCTATTCATATGGTTTCATATTACTCCGTTCATCTTTCTCTTAAACCTACTGGCAAGTTGGTTTTTATGAAAAACGATTGGAGTGAGCTCTCTTCTCAGCTGTGTTTGTAAAACATCTTTCAGTGCAGTTAGAATAGCTACCGAAAATTCCGTGACAACGATCAGGCTTCAGACAGATCATATGAATTTACTGTATCAAGATTATGAAAGTAAAGGACAAAGTTCTACTTAGAAAAAACAACACCACACAAGGATTTATGCTCTTTTTAGCTTTTGTGCATGGCGTCCACATATGACGACAATTAAATAAACTCCAATATTTTGGGCTTATCATGGTAATATTCTCTAAACCACATTGGTGAAATATATTTCGTGAAACATTGAAACCTGATTTTGCTTTCCCCTCCAGATTTGCCTGTATATTGTATCGACATCTTACCACAGCTCGCACGCTGCACAACGACATAGCACCACATAACACACACATTACATCACCAACAGTTCTTTTAAGAACTCCTTTCTGTCTGTCTGTCTGTCTGCCTGTCTGTCTGTCTGACTGACTGACTGTCTGTCTGTCTGTCTGTCTGTCTGACTGACTGACTGACTGTCAGTGTCCTGATTTTCTCTGGTCAGGTAGGTTCACTGCAATGCTTAAACAAAATCATATTTCATATCCAGGTTTATAAAAACAGTAACTAATGCGCTATATTTGTGTGTGTTTCTACCCTAGAGTATGTCTGAGAGAAATAAAGAAGGTAATCAATAAATCATTCACTGGAATTAGAGTATGATAAGGCATAATAACAGGATTCCAATATCAACATCTAATGCATGGCCTTACTCTTTGCATAGTGCATTACATTTGGAAATTGGAATTCTGCGTTGACAATGGTCAAAATAAATGTAATGAAATACATTCCTTTAATCATTATGTGTGTCCATTTGTTACCCACAGCTACTTTGATTGACCTTGTGTTGCCTTCATACATGTGCGTGTGTGTGTGTATGTGCGTGACAGGTGTCCCACTGCGGTCCCCCCCGCTACATGGAGCCCCACATCCTGGGCTTTTTCTTTTTTTTTTTTTTTACAGATCAATTTTGTTTTTGCCTGGGGTGAAAATAAAAAAAGATTAATGATGCAAAGTCTTCTGTCTGGTTTATTTGACTTAGCTAATATAATTGAGTGTTCAAAATAATGTGTCTGGTTTTTATATATATTTATTTATTTATTTTTCATAGTAAAAAAAGACATTTGACAAGTTAAAAGTATGAATGTCTCTAAGTCATTGTGCTGTGCTGTATTGTATTGACGTTTGAGAATGTGCTGCCGGATCTGCGCCACCAGATGGCGCCCCCGAGCTGGAGCGAAACGTTTAGACCAGCCCACATTTAGCTCCTCCTCGATCTGCGAGCTGCAGTCAGGGGCACTTGGTTATAGGCTCTGTCCCACAGTCGCACTTTGACGTTCTAGGAGTGAGACTGTGTTGTTTCGGCAGCAGAGACATCCTTTTTCTTTCCCATATTGCTTGAAACATGTGGCCTGCTTAATAATGTTGAACGTCTTTCTTAAAGCGGCTACGAGTAACATTTAAATATCTTTTAAACAGCCTCATGTTTCCTCTGATAATCATAAATTACCTTTAACAGCAAACGAGACCATCAGTGCAAAGAAAGACGTTTTTAAATAGTTTTTATTACTGCTTTTGGTCTGGTCGCACACCCAGTCCGATTTTCGGTTTGCTCGTGCAGGCTCTATGGTCACATATCCGTATTGGTCGCAGATTTCAGTGTGGCGCAGCAACGTGAATTGAGAAGCCTATCCCTCCAGGTGAGGGAAGGGGAGCGGGAGCCTTGTTTGAGACAGTTATTTGTCGTCATAATGACTGATAACGGGGCTGAACCATCAAAGAAAAAATGCAATGAAGAAAAGCTAAAAGGGAGAGTGATAGGCTATGGGCGGGACCAGGGCGTTGCCAAGCAACGTGTATACAATTTCACGAGAGCGAAACTAGACTGCAGTGTTTACTCCTAAATGAATGAGTGGTTGGTACTAACACAAAGTTTGCTTTGCTTCACCATCATCAGATAACCATTATCTGAAATAGTCATTATTTACAACAACATAAACACATTACCTCATCGTGATCCATTCTAACTGCCGTCTCTCGTTCATTCGCTTTCTGTGAGGAGTCGGACACGTAATCTTTCAGCTCCGTGAGAGAGAGAGTAGTTAGGTGACACTGCTGCATCAACTCATTGCAATCAGGTGTGTGTGGCAGTGACTGGCATTAGTTGATGCAGTGTCAAAACCACTCTCACGGAGCCGAAAAGAGTCCTCACACTTTCAACACATGGAGATGCACTATATTGCTCCCTTCTCAGTTCACACTCGCGCGCCTGGCACGAGCTAGAAAACAGCTTTGCGACAGCGGGCGTCGTAAAAATACTACCACTATTGTCCAAAGGGGACGCCAACGTGCCAAGTTACTCGTAGTGGCTTTAAGTGTTTGTCAGTGGTGTGCCATATCTGCATGATAAGTAGGGATGGGAATCGAGAACCGGTTCTTGTTCAGACCCGGTTCCGAGTCAACCAATTCCTTGGAATCGTTAACATGCCTGCTTAACGATGCCGCTTATCGGTTCCACTCGTAGCAAATGCGTCATGACTTCAGACACGTGCTGCTTTGTTTTGGTTCAGAACGCAGCAAACATGACGTCGAGGCAGAAGCGCTCTAAAGTGTGGTTGTATTACACATGAAAAGGCAACAATACGGTAAAGTTTCCATTTCATCAAATGACTCGTGCACAAGCAAGCGCGCAGACTGCGATCCTGACGGTTGAACGTTTAAACATCCGCTGCCTTACTCGGCACCAGAATTGCCCATCACTTGGATTTGAACATACAATGTAGGCTATATGAATTAATGTGTGTGTAAGCCTAGGTGTGGGCAAGTGAAAGAGGGAGATACATAAAAAGGAGAGAGAAGCATACAAACAGGAAAAAAGGATTTCTTATTCGCTTCCAAAGGCCAGCTGTTTACTCTCGTTCATCAGCTGTTAAATGCTGCCTTGAAGCACGGCAGTGGGGACGAACGCAAAACAACACACAGCGGGACTCGGCGGTCCGGTGGTAAGGACACTTTAACAATACGCTTTATAAAGACAGTAAGACACACTTAAAATAACGCTCTCTGCCCGACACAAAAAGCTCTGCCTTGGATTACTTGAGCGATCGATGTGTATAAAACCATCCGCTACGTGTCTGATGCAGGGACATTATATTAGCCTAATAAACAGTGCGGTGAACATAACAGCGTACATTGTAAAGCTGAGATGGAGCGGTGACTCCTTGTCGCTGGCGTGGTGAAGAATAAGCAAAGTGATACATTCTCTTAAAGCCTTTATGGCGTATTTATTCTCTTCTTGAATAGCCTACATGACTGTCTACTGTGCAGTCGTGACAGTTTGACCTGAGGCGTTAACATAGTGACATCATCACGTTGGCCTTTCAGAGTAAGGGCGCAATCATATAATAACACTTAACATACATTAAATATCTCGTATCCTTCCTGAGAGGGCAAACATGATAATTGTTCTGCATAAAAAGAGTTGGTATTATCTTTTCAAAAGACTTATTTGTGTTTTTTCTGTCAGTTGAAAAGTGCCAATGAGCACTGTTAATATTCCAAAAGGCACAAGCTCTTCCTTGACTGTTTTAAGTATGTGTTTTTAGTTTGTAGGGCACATAAGGGCATTTGGGCTCAAAAACCAAAAAAAAGATTGTCTGGACCAATTAATGTGAAAATTGACAATTTCCTAATCCTAAAGTAGCTTGATAATCTTTCAATGCATACACTACACACTTCTGATCAGATATTAAAGAGAGTTAATACAAACAAACTAATTTGTACATACTCTCTCACCCAATGAGAATCGATAAGAGAATCGATAATGAATCGGATCGATAAGCAGAATCGGAACCGGAATCGCTAAATTCTTATCAATTCCCATCCCTAATGATAAGCGTCATATGAAACCCCCCAGCACAAAGCAGCACAAACACAGGACCACACTGCTTATAAAGTATACTATGAAGTTGAACTAAGCAAAAAGAGTGAATTTAAAAGCATGCCTTGGATATTGCCATTAACGTGTCTTGGAGCCAATCTTTTTGGTGTCCACAGATATGTTCAAAAACCAACTGTATCCGTATAGTGTAGGCTACATTACAAAAAGTTTTCAGTCTGACTGCAAAGACCATTCTGTTCCTCCTTAGCATTTTTTTTAGATTGGTGTGAGGAAAAATATAAAGTATACCCATGTATAATCTCTTCATATGTGAAGCAATGCTTTTGATTTTAGATATGCTATTCAAAATAGAGAAGCAACATTTTAGTTTAGCATATAAAAGAGTTGAAGATGTTATTTGTAAGAGAAAGGAATGACAGAGGTTTGGACTGCTTCTCTTAACTTTGTCCCTTAAGACATCTCAAGAGTCATAACTCACTTGTAGATCTAGAAAAAAGTACTTTTACTTATTTACAGACTCCCTCTCCAGGCTTCAAACCTGGACTGACACTCTCAGTCGTATGTCATAGACATATTCACTGTGTCACTTGTCTCCAGCATCAAAAGGCAGCAGTAAGGGAACAATGAAAAGAGACTCTGTCCCCCACCGGCTGACAGTTACTACATTATCTGAGGAATGCTATATGTCTATAGTCTGACATTCAGTTTTAGTCTGAAATATTCAAATACCTGACTGATAGAGCTCGGCACACTACAGCTTATGAACAGGCAAGCAAACGGACAATGCAAAAACAAATTAAGACACATTTGAATCGCCTCAACAACATACATACATAATAAATGCGGATGCCTCAGGTGGTAGAGGGCTAAACCTACTTAGCATAGAGTCTACTTTTAAAATAGTGTCCAGCAATTCCTGGAGGCATCAATATAAATATAAAATGAATGTCTGCATCAAAGTAATTCTTCATGCTGACTTTGCGAGCGTGTGTGTGTGTGTCAGTTATTTGGCGAGCATGTGTTCTTTCACACTGTGCTGCCTCTGTGGCAGGTAACCAGGACGGAGAGTAGAGGGCATCTCCAGGGAGCTCCAACCTCTTCACATTCACTCAATCAATACAGGGCGCTGTGTGTGTGTGTGCACTAACACAAATCTATTGATTGACTTATGGAAAGAACACCGGAAAAGGGCACACAAATCATTTCCGCATTACATCGCCGTGTGTAGTCACCTCGGCAAGAGTGAAGAGAGTCTTGTGTTTAGCGAAAAATGTCGGTGCAGTGTTCTTCCTCTTCATTAAATTGATCAGTGGGCTACACTGTGTCCCGCTGCTATGATGTCACCATAGTTATGTAGCTGCCGCGGTCAGCGCTGTTGGCCCACTGTGCCTGTCTCTGTACATTTACCTACGAAAACGTTCGCAATACGGGGGGCTTTAAATATAGTTTCGGCTGGTTTGACCAAGCAAAAACGAGAAACGGCTGGCTTGTCCACAGTCGTTCCACGGCCCAATTCTGGCGTCAGCTATCGCCTAAACCCCGCCTACCTAAAGGATAGGGTCGGCGGTGGAAGCACTAACACGCACTGACCCGAACTGACCTCAGCAGAGAGGCTGGGGTCGGGGCTCCTCAGTCCGCTTATATTGGTGTTTCCATAGTAGGTAGGGTCCCAAAATAAGCCGCTCCCACATGTTTAAGTAGCTTCTTCCAAACACTTGCTTGCGTGTGTGCGCCAAACAATATATAGGGGAGAGTGGCCTAAGTTGTGCCACTTTTTACTCAAAGTGACTTTAAAGTGAGGCCTTGACAGTAAAGTCTCCAACTTAAATATGTACATATATTTCAGGGTGTTGTGCATCCCTGGCAATAAAAACTTTGGATCTGGAATAAACTGTTGAAGAAATATAGCTTTCGGAAAAAAAGTAGTCTTGTGGCACAACTTGCCCCCGGTGTGGTGTAAGTTGTGCCATTGGAGAGAATACCATGGGGTAAATTGTGCCATTGATATATATCTATATAAACTGTAATGCAAGACAAATCCATTAGACAATCACTTATTTAAGGTGTATTTAAAGTAAATATTTTTTGAAGATTGAAGGACAATTTTCTTAAACAAAGCCTAGCAGATCTAATGGTTTTACCTGCAAAGCTCACAATGACAAAGTCACCATCATCATCTTTCTGGCCATCTGAACTCTCATCAGTGGTGTCGTTAAGTGGAATGGAGATGTCAGTCTCTTCTGAGCTACTGTAGAAAATAACTTTCTTTTGGTGACCAGCGTAAACAGCCATGCCAATGGCACAACTCTCAGAAATGTACTTTGCACTAGCTGCTCCGCCCTTGTAGAACCAACTGCCACCTGGCATATGCGATTCCCCCTACATTTCTGCCTTTAAATCAAGGCTCAAAACCCATCTGTACACCCTGGTTTTTCCTCCCCATTAACTATCTTACCTCTGCACTACTATCTTTGTTTATATGTGGATGTATGGGCTTTATTTTTGTTATTGTTATTTCATTGTTTACCTACTGAATGCACTATGTTCAGCACTTTGGACAGTGCAAACTGTTATACACGTGCTTTTATAAATACTAGGGCTGTCAAAATTATCGCGTTAACGCAAGGTGATTCATTTCTGGAATTAATGTATTTTTTTTTATCGCAATTAACGCATGTGCAGATTGATCCGCCCCGTACATCCCACCGGCTCTGTACTACAGCCACTGAAACGTTGCGGCTGACCCAGGATCAGTAGCTGCACGCAGCCAAACATCACAGCACGCTAGCCCATGCCGTGTTTTAAACTGCTAACGGTCACGTCTGTGTCGGGGGCATAGATAGTATATAAAATCAACTGCCGCGGGTGACAGTTGATGTCGGGAGCAACAGGAGGAGAAACATTGTCCGCTCTGTTCAGAGCCCGCGAAGACACAAACGTCTGCAGTTTTCAGAGGTGTGTGTGAGTAGACATCAACATAACGTTGGCTTCCTGGCACAAATGAACAGTCCCCTAGGACGTGTTCGCGTACACACACACACACACACACGCACACACACACACACACACACACCGTGGACTGTAATCAAGTTGTATTCAAGAATGCACAACCTATAGATTCACCAAATAAATGCCATTATATAGCCTATCCTATATTTGCCCAAAGACATAGTAAAGAGACAGACCAATTGAATTATGGTGTGGTAGGTATATATTTTAGTTTGATTTAAATTTATTTTCAGTATTAAAACCATCATTTGGATTTTCAATTAATAACAATTCTAATTTTAAATGTACATCCACTTTCTGTCCTTTATCTTTCCGTTCGTACAACAATATACAGAGAAAATTCTATTTTTTTCGGGCATATTTCGAATGATAAAATTAATCGTGATTAATCGTGATTAATCCACAGAATCCTGTGATTAATCTGATTAAAAATTTTAATCGTTTGACAGCCCTAATAAATACATTTTACTTACTTACTTAGTTATAACTCACCTAGGCCCTCTGGCACACATCACCCCACCCCCAGAATGTTGGATAATAAGCATGATGCAGCAGTTTAGGACTGACATTGTGCTAACTATATAGACACAAAGTGTAGCATACTGAAGCACTAAAACATGTGTCAAATGTTTTCAAACGTGTCTATAATTGTTCAGACACAATAATCAAAAAACCTTGATCATGGAAATTTTACTTTTAGAGGCAAAAAACAGGTTGAGCTTAAATGTGCTTATATCTTATTCCATGTTTCTCCCTTCTTTACAGGATGAGTTAAATGGATGGCTCTTCTTAAATATGTGGTCAAATTTCCAATTTCTTCTATGGTTTTCTAGAAACAAGGGGTCGCACAACTTCCCCACTGGCACAATTTAGGCCACTCTCCCCTACGTATATATTTTTTTCTTTATCATACTGTTACATTTTGCACTATTTAGAACCTACCTGTGGTATGTTTACTTATCTCATATTATCTTATTTGATCCTTTTGTTCTTACTGCACTGTGGGTCGGTGAGAAACGTCATTTTTTTTCCTTTGTATGTTTGGCACATATTGCAGAAATGTACAATAAATTTGACTTGACTTATAAATGATTAAATTCTTATTAGCGAATATGCAAGTAGCACTTTGAGATTCCAGTAATATAGAGTGCAATACAAATAAAATGTATTATTACTATTATTATTATATACATAACTTTGTGAAGACGTTACTGTGTACGCCTTTTTTAAGTTTCTTGAATCTGCTCATTTGCCATACAGATGAAAAAGGACACAGCTTGCTTTGAAAAAATAAATAAAAAGCCAGGACTTAGAGAGGTAGAAATGTAAGGCTTGACGCACTGACTCAAATGGAAGCTGGTAGAAGAGAGGCCGATATTAGAGCCGCTAAATCAGACCAAGTAAGATATAGAACA
Source organism: Hyperoplus lanceolatus (assembly GCA_026929865.2). Classification (NCBI taxonomy): domain Eukaryota; kingdom Metazoa; phylum Chordata; class Actinopteri; order Uranoscopiformes; family Ammodytidae; genus Hyperoplus; species Hyperoplus lanceolatus. The sequence goes on from CM049408.1 coordinate 2,512,795, forward strand.
GATCCAGTAATGTATTTTCTAACCGGTCAATAGTTAATGTTTAAGATCAATGGAGAGCCTTCACAGCAGCAGTTGAGATCAAGCACAGAACATCAGAGGGCTGCTTTCAAATCATTCATGAGAAGCTGAAGCAGAAAGAGCCACACCATACCAGCATCAAGGCCGCTCACATTACTTCACTTCACTAAATGCTACGTTATGCTACTGTCCGTTGAGCTCAGAGAGAAACAATCTGAAGCCAGGAGTTGGGACTATGTCTATCAGTTCCATTTTAAAGGTGAAACCCTTACTGAGAAACAGGCTAAACAATGATCACCTTAAAACATAGATAGATAGATAGATAGATAGATAGATAGATAGATAGATAGATAGATAGATAGATAGATACTTAGATAGATTGATCCCTTGGGAATATTCCTTCAGGGAAATTCAAAATTCCAGCAGCGGTAGTACAGACAACAAGATACAAAAACAAGTAAGAAAAACACAAGCTAAAATGCTACAACAGACATGATAAAAAAGTAAATACAGATTTATATTTATATTATTATATAAATACTTATATTATATAAATACATTTAAAGAAGCAGCAGGAGCAGCAGATGTTAGCAGCAATTATTATATAATATGTGTGTTGTTCTTAAATTGAGTGTGTAGCAATAAATACATTACGCAAGCTGTGATTGTTATGTTCGATCAGCCTGAACTGCTGGGGGGGGGGGCAATGATAGACCTCAGCCTTAAATGTTATACAACAAAAAGATGTATTAGAAGATTTTGCAGTGGCAACCAAACATGGTATCTGTTCAAAAGAGGGCTGTGATATATTTCCATGTACATTTGTATCTCTGAATATGTACAGAATGTACAAGTTAAAGATAAGCCACTTATATTTTGATCTAATTTCAAACATGTGATTCTGTGAAATGGACTTTTGACTATAAATACAATACAGTTGTGTTGCCAGCCTTAGTTTACAAAATAACACTTACACACCAATAGTTTTTATATTACAAACAGGGAGGATAAAACTTCAGATTTCATTAAAATAGTTTCAAACTATTATTAAAAGACTATATAAAAATAGCATTCTTTGCACTGATGGTCTTGTTTGCTGTCATTTATGATCATCAGAGGAAAAATGAGACTGTTTCAGAAGTATTTAAAAGCTCCTCGTAGCTACTTTAACTACTGTGACTGTTTAGCTGATGGTGTGCACTCACAATGTGAATTGTTCAGTGCTAATTCAGTGCTATGGAAGCCTTGTAGGACCATGCTCACATAAATCAGCAGATTGTTGTACAGGAGGCTGCCATCACCTGCTATCATCACTAGACAGCTGGGATACTGTCTGTAATTAGAAGGCTTTACTGACTGGAGTCTTTTTTCACCCTCATTTAATTAATGACACCTGTTTTGTGACCAAACCTGGCATGCCACACTTTTGGAAAGCTCAAATGCGACTAAAATATAATTTGGCCAAAAAAACTGAGCCAAGTCTTTTGTCAGTGCAATGCAATGGTTTCCTTTTTATTCTTTTTTTTTACGTTGACAATGATACATTCCCATGTCACTGACTGAGCTCACATTAGCTATGCGTGTTTCTCTTCTTTAGCTGTCCCCAATCTGCACCTATTCTCAGCCTACGTATGTCATCATCTCTAGGCCAATGCATGAAAACAGGAGATTATGTATGAGAGAGCATTTCTATTCATTTTGATAATTGCATTTAATCCAACATCTGCTGTATAAAGATGATGGTTATCATGTTTCTACTGCAGGATGTGTGTGTGTGTGTGTGTGTGTGTGTGTGTGTGTGTGTGAGTGTGTGTGTGTGTGTGTGTGTGTGTGTGTGTGTGTGTGTGTGTGTGTGTGTGTGTGTGTTGCCAGCACTGCCTCGGGTTCAGATCAGAGCTCTATTTAAAACTAATAAATGCTCAGCTTGGTGTCCTGTCTATTTGACCTTGTAAAGTGTGGATGGATTTCTAATGTGTAAACAATAATTCATTTCTTCTTTCTAGTTCTTCCCAGCTACATAGATATGGTTGAGTAGCCTGGAACTCCAGACCTGCTGCTGGCAAATTTAATTTGCTGCACCTGTTGGTCTGGGCACTATCCATTGTAGCTCAATAAATATGTCAGAAAATTATGAGCTACGTTTCACTGGGTTCTATCCGATATGGGCGGGCCAGAGCCTTATGTGCTCGTTGCCTGACCCATATGTCGTTCTAGATGTGGCTCTGGATTTGTAGGCTAATTGTTGGTTGGAAGTTATTCCAATTCCAAACGTTCTGAAACTTTAAACTGTTATTTTTTTTAATTTCATTCATCTTTTTGATTTGCACACATTCATTGAAATACAAAATGATACACCATAAAACACAACAGATATATCTTCCATATGGACAGAGATAGGAGTGTGCTTGAGTCAGCTCAGAAATGTGTGGGGGGGGGGGGGCTTATAAGGAAAGCTCACCAGGGGCAAACTATGATATGAGCAATAATTAGAGCAACATAAAGCTCTGCTATATAGTAATACAGACGCACCATGATCGTCCTAAATTAATTCACGTATATAAACAGGTTTGATCTCTGGCTGTATAAGAGCGTCACTGTTTCACTTGTGTTCAACACAGTTGACTGCCAACCAGAGGTGTTTTTTTATTATTGTTCAAGTTTTTTTTCTTCTTTTCATTCATGTACCTGGCTGGGATGCAGCTGCATTTAGTTGTTTGTGTGTGAGGCATAGAAAGTTTTTTGTGACAATTGCTCAGCACCTCACTGCAGACCTTGGGGCTGTTTGAAAAGACTCTCCATTGTCCCAGTCCACACTGCTGAAATCAACTAGGAGAGTGTTTTTAGCTAAGGGGGGAAAGAAGATTCAAAATGAACACAAGATCAAATTGTAAAAAAAGAACAGAAGTTCTGTTAATCTGTTGTGTTGTTGTTTTCTCCATCCTGAGCTAGGGGGGTCAGATGTTCAGTATTCACATACTGTTTGAAGCCCTGTTAGGAAAGAACTATAGTACTTTAGAAATCCTTAGTTTTTTTGTGATCCAGTGGTAAGAGTTGGGCCAGGGTAGGAAACTACACAGCTTTTTTCTTTCTTTCTTTCTGGCCCCATGTGAAATACGTTTCAGGGCATTTTGAATCTTTTCAAGTGCAAATGTATCAAATGTTGGGAAATACTTTGTTGTGGGTGTACCAAAACATGACTATCTGCAAAGGTTATTTCATCCTGGTAAAGCTTGAAGACCCAGTGCTATGTGTTCAGCTGCTGTAGGACTGATTGGAGCACACCCAGTCCCTTTCACCTGCTGAGATGCCTTTTTTCCCACTGAAATGACTTTTTGACAACTGATTACTTTCTTGGCACCACTCCGGTCCTGTGCTTTTGACCTATTGCATTTAGATTCGAAGGATTCTGTAGTCGGACCCTTTTTTTTAAATGAGCTCCATGGGGCTGACATTTTGTAAAATGTTTTTTTTTCTTAATTTGTAAAAACAGCACAAACTACAGGTGCAAACTGTGCTCAGTTTCTTCTATGTCCTTCTCTGCTACAAGTTCAAATGATCTGACTCCCTGCTTGTCTTTAAAGCGCTCTTATCACTTCTTCCAGCCTGGGAATCCAGACCCATATCTAGAACGATAGAGGGTCTGGCCACGATCAATAGTAATTCCCAACTCAAGGGGCGGCTCCTACTCGTGCAATCAAATGCCACTACGCAATTGGATAGCACAACAACCAATCAGAGCAATGAACAAGGTAGCGTATTAAGTCCCGTTCGTTTAGTGAACAGCGGGATTAACTGTTATATTAAACTTTTGCCGTGGTCGTCTGCAAAACAGAACATTCCACTTACTTGCTAATGAAAGATTTGAGTGCCGTCTTCCAAATTGTAAAGGGTCGAGGCCAAAGCAGTCTCAAACCCAAACAACATATCCGCAGCCATCTTTGATGTTTACTATCACGGCTTCAACGGCGCACTGTCGTCATATGGTTACGTCCGCCCCTGAGCACGCCTGAGCACCATACATAGGGCTCTGGCCCACTCATATCAGAAAGAACAATTTGATTGGATTTCTTGACATAGTCAATGAGCTTCAATGGAGGATGTTCAGACCAACAGTCGCAGCAAATTTAATTTGCCAGCGCCTAGCGGCAGGTCTGGATTTCCAGGCTAAGATTGTTTTGTAATTGGATGCTAAACGCGGTGTATGAGAATTGTATGTGAATGTGTGTATGTTAATTGTGCTTATTTTTCATTGTGCTGCTTTCTTGGTCAGGTCATACTTAGAAAAATAGATTTTAATCTAAATGAATTTGACCTGGTTAAAGACCTATATATTATAACAATATTATATGACCTATAAACAATGTTATAATGACTAAAGTGTCAAGTAATGACTTACATGCATTTAGACGTATTCCCTGCTGACCGTCTGGGGTGGCTGTGCAGAGCGCTAAACACTAGGGCAGCCAGTCGCAATTCACTTGCTCAAATTTCCGGGATTCGTTACGTAGAGAATCCGGATTTTTCCATGTATGGTAATGCTGCCACATGCTCAGGCACACTCCGGCCATGCCCCCACCTGGAAGGTAACCAATCACAACGGAGTGGGGTTTGCAGGAGGGGGGGGCGATGGGGCGGAGAAGCACAAAGCCAAGTGTGTACACAGAATGCTGAAATCGCTGAGATGAGAGGAAGAGTGTCCCGAAAATCTACATGTTTTTTTGTGCTGTGATTCATGTCAGGTTGCTCTATGGGAGTCTTTAATGAGAAATTAAGACCAGAAAAATAGTATAACAGGAGATCTTTAAGTAAAGGATATTGATTGATTGATTGTCATGCTAAATAGCATCTTCTGTCTGTGTTTCCTTTTGAAATGACCAGAGGCTGTAAAAGCTCAAATATACAGACTACAGTGGCCAGTGGACTTGAGTTAATGGAGTGTTGTTCAAATTCAACTTCTAAAAAAGCTGTATTAGCATGACTATTGTTGTAAACAAACAGTGTTGCCAAAGCGTTACAGAATTACAAATATTACAACAAAATGGAACGTCAGAGCAATGTGTAAATATAAAAAAATAGCATGACAAACAGATATACATATGATATATAATATATACAATTATATGGACAAGAATGATTATTTATTTCCAGGTTGTTCTCTCTCTCCTCTCCTGCAGTCTGACAGACAGTGAAGCTGGTTTACCCTATGACCAGGAGTCCATGGCCATCATCCACCTCAACAACACCACAGTCATGTACCTGAAGGAGGTGACCAAGTTCCTGGCCGTGGTCTGCTTCCTGCGCAAGGAAAGCTTTGAGAGGAAAGGTCAGTGTGTCTCTACAGCACTGGTGGAGAGTAACATTTTCATTTTTAATTTTTTCAGTTAACTTTTATTTATCCTCGAGAGACCAATTGAGGGGTGACCCTCATTTACAATGACGTCGAGTTCAAAACAAATTCAAAGGAAAAACAACAATACATAAACAATATTCAATGCAAAAACATCAAATACACAACAGGTGAAGAGAGAAAAAAACAATTGAAACATTTACATAGTGGTGAAGAGTGGCAGCAAAGTCAATATCCGAGTACTCAACTTAAAGCTGGTGTATATGATTTGGGAGAAAATAGCAGCTGGGATAGAGATTTGAATCCAAATACCTCAACCGAATCGGAGCCTCGCTCTGATTGGTCAAAGTGTACATTAGCGGTGGCAATTTTTGGGTGCGGCACACAGAGGCAGGGGAGAGCAAAGTGAATAGATATTCTCAGACCACTCCACCTACATATAGCTGAATGGCTTATATGACATTTTTGCAAAATATTACAGTGAAGAAGTTACCCACCCCAGCTTTAATTATATTTGTTTGAGTATCTGTACTTTACTGCTCTTTTGAAAACGTGTGACTTTCACTCTACCTACAACTACATTTCAAAACCAAAATGTGGCTTGTGACTCCACTACATTTTAAAAGGAAGCTTGTCGTTAACTTGTTGCTTCCATGCTAAGTAAAGCTTTTAAGTCGGCAGTCGATTTTGTCCACACGCAATTGTCCACACGCAAGACTTTCGATTGTTGTCACGATTGTTCATGTATGTGATGAACGATAATCCAGATGTTACTTAATAACGTTATCATTTGAGTGAAATATGTGTCACTTCACTTCTCAGTTTGATCCAGTAGTCTTGTTGGAACCCGAGTCCTATGTTAATCCTTTGACTAAATCAAGCAGACATCTTTGAATCCTTTAAAAAGCAAATATTCTGGTACTTTGATTGTAGTGAATTTGACTGGGAATCTTTCACTTGTAGTTGGGTAATATTTGACCGTGAGTATCTACACTTGTGAGTTAAGTACTTGAGGTCAATACTTTTGTCAACCATTGGTTTCTAGTCAGCTCACACACCATGTTTAAGGGCACCAGGAGAGAAAAAAAAATCGGATAAGGAAGATTTAATTTTCATTATGTCAAGAAATGTGAAGAATAAACACGAATACTCCAAAATGCTATTGTAGTTAGTGGGGCATTGATGTATTTACTATTTTCAGCATACTACAATTGACTTTCATGTATTGGGACATCCTAAATTGTTTCCTGGCATACTAAATAGTAGGAAAGTATGAGTATTTGAACGCAGGGCATGTCAGGACTCCATATAGGGCTGCACAATGGGAGGGACTATTTTTGGCTCTCTGGTCCTGGAAGTAAATGTCCTACTTTTTTTCTTTTGAATGACAACTCACATTGTCTCAATGACATAAGACAATGATGTGTGACTGACGGCTGGTGCTCTGCTTAAACAGTAGCCCCTTTTACACAGAGATTGCGGCATATTGACGGAACAACATCACTCCAATATGCCGGCTTTGCTTGCTTCTGTGTTATTTACACAGAACCAAGCAACGCCGGCCTGCTGGCGCATCAGTAGCTCCTTTTACACAGCGTTCCAGAATGAAAGAGGTGCTTGTAAACAGCGTCAGGTGTGACGTAAACATTTAGCGCCGCGCCGGTCAGCTGCTTTACAACAACAACACTGGCAGGTGAATTGAGAGCAGATGATTGCTGGAGCTTGCGGTAAGAGGGCCGTATTTTACTCTCCCCATGATGTGCCAGTTGATCGCTGAGTCCAACATCACTGGGACTGTTAACCAAACTGACAAAATCAATCTGCTTCACCTCTGTGTCTGTGTCTGTGTGTGTGTGTGTGTGTGTGTGTGTGTGTGTGTGTGTGTGTGTGTGTGTGTGCGTGTGTGTGCGTGCGTGCGTGTGCATGTGTGTGTGTGTGGGGCTTAGCCTAGCTTTCCCATTGTACAACTTCCCCTGGGCAGAAATAGACTCATACACTCTGCAAAATGAAGCGTGGGGGTTTGGATTGAGCGGCGGACCTTATGACCAGCTAGATTATATGCCGTTCCTTTTATTTGGTGATTTTTACGGGACATCAGGCCGCCGTGATTAATGATAAACACACGTCAAAACTGACAAAATCAATCCGCTTCACCTCTGTGTCTGTGTGTGTGTTTGTGTGACAGGTTGGCTGTAAGCGAGTCTCTTTGTGAGAGCAGAGATCTGCCAATCAGACACACATACACATACACACAGTGTGTGAAGTCACGTTACTGTAGGCAGAAATAAAGTGTGGATATACGCTCAGACTTAGGATAATAATAGTGGCGGCGATCCGGTAGCAGCCGCTTAGCCTAGCCTAGCTTAGCCTAGCCTAGCCTAGCTTTTCCATTGTACAACTTCTACTGGGCAGAAATAGACTCATACACTCTGCAAAATGAAGCGCGGGGGTTTGGATTGAGCAGCGGACCTTATGATCAGATAGATTATACGCCGTTCCTTTTATTTGGTGATTTTTACGGGACATCAGGCCGCTGTGATTAATGTTAAACACACGTCCTTCAACTGCTAACATGGTCGCATGTTTAGAACGTAGGCTATGGAACGTCAAACGCCCCCCTGTTCCGCAACAACAAGCTGGAGCATTTATACAGAGAGGCGGAACTGATTGTGTCGGGAATCTTACTACCCCCCGAGGTAGTAAAATTCCTGGAACAATCACTCGCACCTTTCTTCCCTCGTTCCGCAACGGTCGCATTTAAACAGCGGGGCCGAAAGGCCGGCATATTCCCGGCTTTCACTGGCTGTGTAAAAGGGGCTAGTATCTGGTTCTTCTGGAACTAGCTTGTGTGCAGAATTAACTTTTTCACACCTCAGCAAGAAAATCCACAGAACTTAAACAAAATCGTGTGAAATGGAAAACAAAAGGCTCAAATCCATTAACCATTCCTGTCTGGTTTTCAGGGGAAGTGATCCGCTATGGCAGCATATTTCATTCTCAACTCTAACAATCAAGCTGTTGTGAATTCTCTAGCACCCTGATTGGTGCTTCTGCTTGACTTCAGCAACGCTGGCCAAGAGTGTCGTGTTCAGAGCCTGGAATTATGAAGACAAAGATTCTTAAAATCAAAGTTGAATGAATTATAACCTATAGCAAAAGCATAAACCGACGGCCAACAGACAGTGGAGCAGGGAAAAAAGCACACAGTATTTAACAATGTAATTTACTGCCAGCTTGGACTCATTCTTTGATCAGGTAGTTCTCCATTTTAATAATCATTTTGCTAATTGCAAACTATGTTTTGAAAAAAGTTATTGTACAGATACCTTTGTTTGGACACATTTAAAACTTTAGAACTTTTGCTTTTGGTAAATGAAAAAAAACAGGGTTTCTAAAAAAAAAATCATGTTTCTATTTCACAAAGGAGGGTATTTCATTTGTATTGACATTGTTACTGACATTTGTACAAGAAACCAATCACTATATTGATGCCACATTGTCTCAAGAAGCACACTGTCTGTTTTGTCTATTACGTTCCTGTCTGTCTGCACCAGAGGTTTGAATTTGAAATGTTGTTAGGACCTAGACTTAGACATTCTAGAATGTATACTGTATGTTATGTCATGTATTTAGCACACCATGTGTTACACCCCCTTTAGACTGGGAGCAGCACTATACACCAACCACCAATTCTACCCTAATCTATCATGACGAAATGTTGCATTCTGTATCCCAAAGCCTTTGATACCATGACTAGAATGTATTACCCCAGTGTAATGAAACTGAAACTCTTTTATTATTCATTTGGTTTAATTTGATGTCGATGTGATTTATTTTCATTCCGCTTTAATTAATTTAGTTTTGCTCATCTATGCAGATTGCCTCTGCGTTCCAAAGATTATATACAAATAGACGTGTCATCTTGCCAAGTAGACTGACTAAACAACATCAATGCGTTTGAATTTGATCCCTTTGGAAGTCAGACAGGAAGAATGGGTATTCAGTGGGTTTGCTTGTGTTTGCTTTAATGATTGAGCTGGCAGGGCTGCTGCTGGGTATTTCACTGTAAGGTACTGGCTATTGATGGAGTGAAGAGCATTCTTTGTTCTTCAGCCCACAAACCAGACTACCCAGGTTTCAATGATTTGAATCTTCAATTCTCAGGTCGACACACGACATATAAAAGTACACGAGACAGTGTAAAAAGTACCTGACCGAATACAACCAAGAAAAAGAAAAATATACTGTTCGTTATTAAAGAAGGCAAGGCAAGGCAATGCAAGGCAAGTTTATTTATATAGCACAATTCAGACGCAAGGCCAAGTGCTTTACAGGGGCATGAAATACATCAAGATTAAAATAAGTATAGAATAGACATTAGAAAAGTGAATAAAAAAAAGAATAGAAATAAGAAACATTTAAATTAAATTAAAATTGCAGGTTAAAAGGGAAACAGAAAAGTCTTCAGACTTGATTTAAAAGAGCTCTGAGAGTTGCAGCAGACCTCAAGTTTTCTGGGAGTTTGTTCCAGAGATTTGGTGCATAAAAACTAAAAGCTGCTTCTCCTTGTTTAGTCCTCACTCTGGGGGACAGAGAGTAGACCGGTCCCAGATGACCTAAGAGCTCTGGACGGTTCATAACACATTGTTCCCCAGTTATGTGAAAGGATGACAGGTGTGAGCCTACAACCTTTGGATGTCCTCCTGTACTTGATGCAGTACTCTAACCTCCTTTCTCACAGTGCTGTGGTGATTGCATGGGGATGAGTCAAGTTGAGCAGTCTGGTTAAGTGAGGCCACTTTGTCTGATAAAGTAATCTCAGGTCATGTTGAGATGTGTGTGTGACTCAGAGTGTAAGATGTGCTTTCAAACTGAAGAGCAGCCTCTGACAGCTTGCTAAATTGCCTGACCCTTAACTTAACGTGTTATTGTAAAAATTTAATTAGATTTCTCACAGAAAGATGTGAAAGAAATAGATCTTGTTTTAGCCTGGGTAATCTCTCTTGTCTGGTGGGTGAACAGTAAAGGGAAATTCGTTTTTAAGAGTGATTTGATCTGAGAGGAAGGATATATCTCCTCATCATCTTAAGATCTGCTCTGTCACAGGTTCAGAGTTTATTCAAACTGATTTCTTTATTCTGTGTGGATAAATAGAGAGATAATACTCGATTTTTTTGCAATGACCTTAGAAGGCCTGCCCATCAATTCAAAATCAAGCTTATGGTAAACTGTATCTAATATTAATCCAAGCTGTTGCCTGGCAGTGACTCCCTCCATGATCCAGGTAGTGAATATCACACGCATCGTGATATTGTACTAAATGGTTCTGTCATGTCTAAACAAAGCTGTAAGGAACAGTAATATAAAACACAGCTTAGTCTAAATGACAGAGAGCCATCACATTTACAGATAGATCAGTATAGTCAGCATCTTAAATATTTCAAGGCTGTTGACTGCAGCACCATGCTAATGTCCCACAGACATACAGTATCTCACAAAAGTGAGTACACCCCTCAAATTTTTTCAAATATTTCATTATATCTTTTTATGGGACAACACTGAATAAATGACACTTTGATACAATGTTAAAGTAGTCAGTGTACAGCTTGTATAACAGTGTAAATGTATTGTCCCCTCAAAATAACTCCACACACAGCCATTAATGTCTAAAGTGCTGGCAACAAAAGTGAGTACATCCTAAGCAGGGCTGTACGCTTATTTTTGTAGGTGGTAGCACTGGTGCTACAAAAAAATTCAGTAGCACAAAAATTAATTTGGTAGCACACAAAGTATGATCAAAAACTTGCATAACCCTAACCCTTGTATTTCACTGTAATTACCTTTGAGCCTGTCATCTTGGTCTCCTTTGAGATTCTCAATTAATATTATATCCTAGTGTGTGCAGTAATAATTGTAGAAAAATGAATAGGGGTGCACTGATTGCAATTTAGACAAAATAATCTAACCTGCCAATTGCAATTTTTTGATGATTCAGAATTATTTCTCCCCATAAAAATATAAAAATAATATCTATATCTATATATTTTTTGTATCTAGGCCTAGATATAATTATTATATTAATAATAATATATTTTTTTGAAAATGTTAATTAAAACCAAACTTTAAAACATTAAACATAGCCTATTAAATAAAAAAGTATACATATTGGTATAATTTAGGATAAATTAAATAGGTTGTTGTGAATGTGTTGGGAGTTGTTCTTCAATGGCTTATTTCAAACTTTGTTTTTAGACTACTGTTGACTTTTCTCTGCAGCTGAATGAGTTGCCTTTCTAGCTAGAGCACTGCAGGTCTGTGAAGCGCTAATTTCCTGTTCATACCGGCTTCAAAATAAAAGTCAATTAATGTTTGGCTAGTAACAGGCTTTTAACATGAAGGCGCACAGGAAATGTTCTGTTTGCACACGCGCTAACTTAACTGCGGTAATGTGCCGTCTCCTTCCGGTTATTACCTTTGGTGAAGTTTTTATACGGTAGAATCGCTGCAGGAGCACAGATCCCGAGGACACATATCTTGTACCAGCCAAAGTGGAGGTGGACTCAATAACTTACTTGCCTAAGACTACATTTACCCCCATTTGGAGAGTGTTAATGTAGAGCCCTCTAAGCAGTGTTTTGCAGCGCTCTTCTGTGTTTCAAAGACAGCCTCTCCTCATTAGCAGCCTGTCGCACTAGTGCGAATGGACTTGTATTCATCATTGCACGTGATCAATTTCAATAGCAAATGCGATCAAAACTGTCGCACTGTACAGCCCTGCCCCTAAGTGAAAATGTCCAAATTGGGCCCATAGTGTCAATAATTTGTGTTGCCCAGGTAGACTTGTTTCTGACCTGTTATTTAGCATATCTCTATCTGCGTTCCAATACCCATACTTCCCTGCTATTTAGTATGCCAAAAAAAGATTTAGGATGTCCCAATATATGCACGTCAATTGTAGTATACTAAAAGTACATAAATGCCCCCACTAACTCCAATAGCATTTTGGAGTATTCGTCTTTATTCTTGACATTTCTCAGCATAATGAACAAAAAAACTTCCTTGTCTGATTTTTTCTCTCTCCTGTGGCCCTAAAACTCTTCTGTACTTTAGTATGTAGTGTAGTAAAAAGACTAAAACTCTTCTGTACTTTAGTATGTAGTGTAGTAAAAAGAAAGAGTATGTGATTTGGAACGCAGGGCATGTCTGCTTTATGTTGCTATAGAAACCAGTAATAGTAACGCTCATAGACTGGCAATGGTTTTTTGGTTTCCTGTATTTATATTCATTAGGAAAAATTACAACAAGCAAATAGAAAAGTAACATAAAGCAAGAACAAAAATGTAGCACATAACACTATTGAAAAGAGAAACAAAAAAAAACCAATGTCGAAACAACAGTTTCCTTGACATCATCTAGTGTTCAGCCTTACGTCTGTAGAGAAATAGGAAAAATACAGCTTTCAGCTTCAGTGCCCCTGACTCATGGAACAACTTACAGCAACACATTAAAATAAAATACCTTCATATCCTTAAACCAAACTCTACCTGTAGCTGTTTTAATTAGGCTATATTGTACTTTCACCCATTTCATTTTAATTGCAGCCATTCTACATCGCTGTGTATATTTTCCATGGTTTTGACTCGTAGTGTATTCTAGGGATTTGCATTGTGCACAATGATCTCCCCTGCATAAATAAAGGTTAAATGAAAGTCAGGGGAGCACGGTCTATGCTGTTCCAGGATCTCTTTCGCTCACATTTACTTTGCTGCGTTCAACTTTCTTAATTACATTTTTTTAAATTGTATTGGCACATATTGTGTTTTGACCATCCCTAAGGTGATTCAATATAAACTTGCATATAAATAGAGATTGTTGTTGGCATCTCTTGGATCTGGCATCCTCTATATAGTCGACATCATTTCCAATTTGTATGCACAACATGTTACAACATGTTATCATTATGTTAATGTCATTTTTATAATTGGATAACTTCTAATTTTTGGAGCATGAACATTTGTTAGTGACTATTTGAAAGTGTTTTCCCAGCAATATAGTTTCATTTTAAAAGTATTTCCACCACTGAGGTTTGTTCTGTTTATTTGATGACACACTTAGGACAATAACACAAATAAACAGAACTTCTCCTCTTTTTTCAGTAAACATCTCCCTGTCACAAATGCAGATCTTCTAAAACTCTGATCCGTACGATATCTTCAAGCTGGTCTTCTAATTCACTGTGATGGTTGTCCTCTAGCAGGAGGCTAGTATCTAGTATGGCAGACAAAAGACAGATGACAAAACGTGCAGATGTTGTTACTATCAAAACAGAAAAGGCTCATATATCAGTATTTTATTATTTTAACAGTCCTTATTTTTTGTCAAGCTCCTTTATTTCTCATAAGGCATCCATTGGCATCAGTCAGACTGACTGCCTTAAATGATCTTGTGTGAAAACAGTAGAGGACCTTTATCAAGTTTCTTATTTATTTATTTATTTTTCAAATAAGCTGTACACTTTGACCAATCAGAGCGAGGCTCCGATTCTCTGTTCTTATTGGCTGTTGGGACTGTCCATTCACTTTGGCACAACGTTGTTGGTATAGAGCGTGTCAGGAAGGGACCATAGGGGAGAGACCAAAGAGAACAAGTGGAGCAGTTATTTGAATTCGAATCTCTATCCCAACTGCCATTTTCTCCCCAAATCCTCCACCCCAGCTTTAATACACAACTACTAAGGTACAGCATACATTTAGAGGTGGTTACCTTTAATTGGCTCTTAAAGGTGGCCAGAGTGGGACGTTCCCTTATAGTTGCGGGTAGTGTGTTCCATAATGCACTATCTTTAATAGATAGTGCATTATGGCTGTAGGCAGTTTTTCTAAAAGGAACCTCATAGTCCCTGTTTACAACAGCTCTGATGATCCGAGTCTGTCTGTTCTTAATAAACTCTAACGGTGGGGGTGGTGCCAAGCCATGTAGTACTTTATAAATGAAGCATACAGAGGAAAATGTAGAATAATTATTGTAGGGGGTCAAACCTATGGACAGCTCTGTGCCGCCACCGTGCGGCCAAAACACTGCAGTACACCTTTACCTCTTCAGGTGGGCGTACCCAAACGCCAGCCGGAAACTCCACCCCGGTGGAAAGCCGGGACCTTTAAAAGGATGCCCCGCGGCTTATTCTGTCTTTCTGGGGGAGGCTGTTGGCTGTCCCATATAGAAACAACGAAGTCTGTACAGATCTACAGGGGCCTCTTCACCTCTGACCCAACCCCCACGTGTTTTACTAAAGCTATCGCCTGCGGCCGCGGCGATCTCTAAAACAACTAAGTGGATTGAAGCTGTTCCGTTGGAACGACCAGAAGAACATTGGAAGCAGGCGGGTTTTACCGAGAAACCTGCCTTTGGACCACTCCACACTGGAAGCAGGCAGTTTATCCAGAAACTCAGCCTCTCGGACCGCGGACTGGATAGCCGATCGAGTGATCTTCGACCGCCATCCCCCCACCAAATCAGCTGCACCCTCTTGCCTTTGTCCTCCCTCTCCCTCCGGCCCCTTTCCCCTCCTGAGGCCACCCGCCTCAACGACGACAAAGCAGTGATTAGTTTCCCCAAGGAGATTTTGGCTTTATAATTACCTGGGCGATGTTTGTTATTATTTACTTTTTAGGTTGAACAATACTGTTTTTTTTCCAATTTTTTTTTTTGTTTTTTAAAAAAAGGTGGGGGGCCAACCCCCTTTGGCTTTCCCCCCCACGGAGAGCCAGAACGGAAAGTTAGATCTTTTCATTCACGCTGCAGTGTGGTTTCAAGTCTGCTGTATGTTTTAAAAACACCTTTCTTTTTCCCCCTCTCCGCGTCCAAGCGTGGCCTTTCCTCCTCTTCCTCTCCTGCACGCACGTACACACACGTTAGATGGTAGCCTTGATCAGATAGAATTGGTGCTAAGATCTTTGGTAGAATCCCTTTTAAATAGCTAGTAGCTCTTCGAAATTCTCCGCCTCAAATCCCATCGTCAGGTCCTTTGTTCTAAAGATAGACGCCCTTTTGAGTACTTCCCCCTTCGGGTGGAAGTAGAATAGAATAGCCTAGCCATCCAGGGACGCCATTTTGTGTCATTAATAACCTGACCTAGATAGAATTGGTGCTAAGATCTTTGGTAGAATCCCTTTTAAATAGCTAGTAGCTTTCGAAATTCCCCGCCTCAAATCCCATCGTCAGGTCCTTTGTTCTAAAGATAGACGCCCTTTTGAGTACTTCCCCCATCGGGTGGAAGTAGAATAGAATAGCCTAGCCATCCAGGGACGCCATTTTGTGGCATTACTAACCTAGCCTATTTTGGGTCGCCATTTTGTGTCTGTCGCCCCAAGTCACGTGGGAGCTTCCCCGTCCCCTTTTTTCTTGCTCCACACACACACACACACACACACACACACACACACACTCACTCACTCACTCCCACACACACACACACATTGGTACATAGCTGTATAAACAACAATGTTCTAGACGTTTTTCTTTGATTAAGTGTATTTGCTTCATGCGTGTATAAAACGGATGTTACCTTAAGTTTCATCGTGGTTAAAATAAATGTTCTTATATTGTAACCAGAAGTGTTTGGGATTTATTTGTGTGGAGATTATTGGAGTGTCAGCAATCAACAAGTGAAAGACTCTGTAGCCTTCAGTGTAAAGATCCTATTACCAAATTTATAATAGTAATTACTTGATTACATTATTTTATGGAAATGATCTTTGAGACTAGGATTTGCTAATGTTGATTTGTTTAACTGAGCGTTAAGCTAATCAACGTTTCCAGATAAATCCTTTGATTAAACGAGACAATTTGCTATTACTTTTCCATTCTTGAATGAATGGTGGTGCCCCTTTTGAACTTTAAGAAATTATTAAAGTATTATTAATCATCAGATTAATTTCTAATAGCTGAATTAATCTGAACTACCTGTACCCGCTACATTATCAAAACTCAGTAGCTTACATGGTGTCATGGTTTTGGCTTTAATGTCTAAATAAATAATATTCACCTTCTGATCAACTCTGCCCACTCTTTCTCCTTCCAGGACTGATTGACTACAACTTCCACTGCTTCAAGAACGCCATCCAGGAGGTGTTTGATGTCCGGGTGAAGATCCAACAAAATCGCAAACTCCTCAGCCAGAGGAGGTGGAGCAAACTAACTATGAGCAATGGAGTGAACAGCAACCCCAACAACTGAGCTCTGATGACTGCTAACTCTAAAATGGACCTGAGCTGCACCATGACATATCCTGGACACTCAGTCATTAATCTAAGGAGCACAATATACATTTTTTTCTTTTACTGGGAATGGCTCAATCTGTTTCACCCATACGACTCCCATCTCCATGGTTTCTGTCCTAAGGAGACAATTGTCTGTTTGGCAGCAGAGAGGAAAAGTGTCCTTCGCCACGCTGACTAACACTCACTGGCTAAAGAAGGGTTCAGAGAAAGGCTCCAAGAAAACAACACAGGAAGATTTAAAAAATTAAACTTCACTAGACACCCTATGGAAAGAAAATAGACAAGGGAAGTTAAAAACACTGGGCTAGAATGTATAGAGATATGATTGGATAGTGTACATGTGACTGTAAAATAACTTCCATGTCCATCTGATCTCCATGGCTAACCCTAACCCTAACCCTGGCCCTTTAGACACCATATCCCTCCTGAGTCTGTGTGGAAAGGAGCAGCTGCAGTGCTACATGCTAACACTGGAGCTTATGCTAACTGTGTAGCGTATGGACTCCCACGCCTGTTAAACTGAATCTGAGAGGCATTTTATCGGCCGTTACATCCCTTAAATAATTCACTTTGGCCTGTAGCCGACATCAATTAAATTGACTCAAAACCCCATTCAGACTGGATTTATGTCTATGAGAGTTGGGGTGACATTAGGCGCTTGTCAATGCAATTTTTTCCAGTTCGATTTATTATTTTGCTCATTTGGTCCTTGGACTTTATTTATTTTCAGCTCCGTTTGTAATTTAACCTTAGTGTGAAAATAAAAGGAAATTAAAAAAAGGTTTTACTAATTTGATATATGGAAACATGCTAGCACCAACACATAGGCATAGTTGCGAACCAATATGACCACAGAAAAAAGGAAAGCGGAGGGGGGGGGGGCAAAAGCTCAGGGAAGGTGAATAAGCTATTTGCAGTTTTTCTATTTGCAATGTACGTATGGCTGGATGTTTTTATGTATGATGAATAACAGCATGTGCTGTAAATTGAGATTTGACGGAGTTATGACTCAGAGAAGCAGTAGGACTTTTGACTCCAGAATGATGAGTTAAATAACAACGGAGCACAGTGTATCACCCCCCCCCCCACACACACACACACACACACACACACACACACCCCACCCTCCCTTGTAATGTTAAATCCTTTCGTGTTTTTTGTGCTGAAGTTAAAGGAAGAGTTCGACATTTAAAATTGTTTAGCTTTTTGCCTTACTCCCCGGCTCAAGAAAAGGTGACAGAAACCGTTCCTGTAACCATGTGCATTTTAGATATAGAAAGGGTCTCTCATCCAGGTTAGCTTAGCTCAAACACTGGTAGTCAAGGGGAGCAGGTCAAAAGATAAACTTTACAACATCACTAAACGCTCCTGTGTGCTTGTTGGAGACATTCTATATTTTTACATGTTAAGTCATTTTGGAACCAAACATCTACGTGACCATAACAGGTACATAGAGTGCAACATAACGTGGTAAATAAACAAGTCCCAACGAGCGCACACAAACGTTTAGTGATGTTGTAACGTTTATCTTTAACCTGCTCCCCTGAGGGGTATACTACGAAGCAAACTCAACAGAGCCTCGCTCTCTTTTCTTGATCTGGTTCAACATAATACATACCCTCGCTCAGAGCTGACTGGTATCACGGGCGTTATCAACCTCTTATGTTGAACGAGGGTTTCTGCTTTGGGCTTTGTGCCGTCCCCATGAGAGGGGCGTTTGGCCCGTCATTTGACTCTGCTTCCGCACAAAATGGACTGATCTTGTGCCGCTTACTTTACACAAAAGGACTGATTACGAGCAAAAAGTGTGTCGTTGACTTCATTCAAGAGGAAGTTAGTCAGTCTGAATTATTACAGCAGAAGCAGCCGATAAAACTCACTGCAAATAAGGAGAGTGGAATGCTGTCAGCATGGAAATCACTTACTTATCTTGCCGATCGTTCTCGCAGTGCGTAACGTGACATTATAAAACAATGAAACGTTGAACTCGGATTTAAACACTATACCATTTAGCCTAATATATTTATAGGCTACTTTGCTATATATATAGCACTACGCCTATAGTCCCACACTTAAGAATGTAATTTAAGTCTGACACTGTCCCCAAATGAATAGCCTAGGCTATGTGGAGAATCACTTTAGTTTTTTGCCAAATCAAAATGAATACAATTTTGATTTAGGCTATTAGCCTTTTATTTGAATCTTACAAATACCAATAGGCTTACATTAAAAAACCTGTAGTCTGTATTTTTCGGACAAATATGAATCTACTGTAAGAAGCTTAACCTACGAGTCTGCAGCGATGTCCGAACTGTGACAGCTGTCACCTGTCACGTCCCAACTGTATTACTTATTTCATCGCCCTCATCTTCCTCTGATGTTCCAGTGACAGCCTATTCAAAGCCCCTTTTCATATTGTAAACGTCTTACACTGATGAAAAGAAAGAAGCGAAATAATTTTGCAACCTGTGATTTCATAGAATGCTTTATTAAGAGCCAGTGTGTGTAGATCACCAGGTCAAATCTTTGAGGTGAG
Source organism: Hyperoplus lanceolatus (assembly GCA_026929865.2). NCBI lineage: Eukaryota > Metazoa > Chordata > Actinopteri > Uranoscopiformes > Ammodytidae > Hyperoplus > Hyperoplus lanceolatus. Next base: position 2,531,975 of record CM049408.1, read on the forward strand.
AGCATAGAGTGGCGCTGCATACAGTAGCCTATAGGCTTATAGGCTATTTTACATTTTCCGCATCAATAACTGTATGAATGTGGTAAAAAGCCGCAGCGCAATGTTACAGTTCACTCTGCTGTAGACCTAAGCCAAATGTCAGGGCTTCATTTCGTCCATTAACTTACTGATCAATAAGTTTAGATTCGGCTCTTGAAGCAGCGCTCCAAGAGCCGAATTTAAGCTCAAACTCTGGAACAAAAACTGGTCTGAGCAGGTTAGCCGCGCAGCCTCTGTTACCACGGTGATCTAGCCAGGTAGAAAGAGAGCAACCTTTCGTGATACTGAAAACTCTGGCTTTAGACTCAACAGACCTCGCTCAGCCCTTAATCTCGTTTCGTAGTATACCCCTCTGGACTACCAGTGTTTGAGCTAAGCTAACCTGGATGAGCGACCTATGTCCATTTCTGTACAAAAAAATGCACGCACAGTTACAGGAACGTTTTTTCTTGGGCCGGAGAGAAAGGCAAAAAGCTAAACATGTTGAATTATTCCTTTAAATGCCACATATTCGCGTTCAGTCTTATCATGAACTCCCAAAAAGGCTTTTAGCTGCTGTTTGTCATTTAAAAAGTTATATTCATGATAGGTACTTGTTTGCCGAGTTGCATTGTCATTGGTCTAAGGACTTACTGAAGGATGCAAATGTTGTTCTCTAAACAGGAAATATATCTTACAATGTTAAACCATACATTATATTTTATAATCAACATTGTTTTTTGTAGTCTTTGCCAACTGTTTATCATTGTGATATACACTCACTGGCCACTTTATCATTGGGTACACCTGTTCAATTATAGGGGAGACAGAGCCTTTGCTACGAAATGTAACTGGTGTACCTCATAAAGTAGCCGGTGAGTGTACAGTATAAGTTCTTAACCAAATCTACTTTAATTGAATGTACAAATATCTGACAATGTGCACCTTATTCATGTTCAACACTGCCTGCTGTCATCAAATACATTTCAGTTAACTTTGATTACTTATTAAATTAAAATGTAATCTATTTATGCATTTATTAATATTTGTGACTTAATATATTTTACCATGATGCTGTACATGTTCTTGAGCTGTATAAACACATGCTAAATAAGAGAATGAACTTTGAGTTAACTTTGAGTTAAAACATAAATGTCCTCAAGGAACATCTACAAGTCCATCCTACCTTGACAAATCCCATCTATTGACGAAGATCATGTGATATAATTGATAGCTCAGGAACAGCTACTGAGTAGACCTTGGGGTGAGATTGTTTCTATCAAAAAATCAATGAATTCCGACCCCAATTTTAAATGTTGTTTCACATTACTGTGGCGATCTCTATTGAAATGATAGAAAAACAGAATCTGTGTGAAACTCTTGACACTTTTACCAACATATAAGTGAAGACGTCTAGACGGGAAATCCAGAGCTGCCGCTGGCAAATTTAGATTTGCTCAGCCTGTTGGTCTGGACACGAACCATTGGAGCTCATTAACTATGTGGGACAATTCGGAGCTACCGATCAAATCGTTCTATCTGATATGGGCGGGCCAGAGCCCTATGAATGCGGCTCTGTGGCGGACGTTACCGGATGACGACAGTGCTGGGCATGCGCCTTCAAAGTAGTGATAGTAAACAACAAAGATTTATTTGGAAGACGGCACTCAAATCTGTCATTAGCAAGTGTTACATCCCCATTTTGGCTAGGGGGAAGGACTGTAACGTAAAACCAGGCAGTCAAATTATGTCTATTAATTCTCAAAACAAGGAATAACACAGGGGGAGGTTACTCCTCCTGCTCTTATGCTGCTCACCGATTACAACACCTGAGCATGATTGAGTGAGGCAGCACACCTGCTCACTCAATCAGTGGCACATTAAAGAGAGGAGAAGAACAAACTAAGGACAGCCCATAAGTAACAACAAGAAAGATGAATTTTCTGTTTTGCCAACCGACCACGGCAAAAGTTTTTACCAGTTAACCGCTAAACAAACAGGGCTTAATACGTCACCTTGTTCATTGCTCTGATTGGTCGTAGTGCTATCCAATTACATGCAGTGGTATTTGAAATGCACGAGTATGTGCAGTCTTTTGTGTTGGGAAGGTCTATTGTTCGTGGCCAGACCCTATATCGTTCTAGATATGAGTCCGTATTTCCACGGTAGAAGACATCTTTTTGGTAAGGAATGTATTCCCAGATTAGCCAAATATCTGATAATAGTTCCTGATTAATAAGACACTGGCCAATGAATAGTAATCGCATGTTTCTTACCATATCATTGGTGATGCTGAAGGAACATTCCTATCATAGTTATCATATCATATTGGAGATTGCATGTGCATAATTGTGGTGTAGATGAAAAGATGAAAACTTCAAAACTTGGCCAAACTTCTGTATTATCTACACTCAACAAAAATATAAACGCAACACTTTTGTTTTTGCTCCCATTTTTCATGAGATGGACTTAAAGATCTAAAATTCATTCCAGATACACAATATTACCATTTCTCTCAAACATTGTTCACAAATCTGTCTAAATGTGTGATAGTGAGCACTTCTGCTTTGCTGAGATAATCCATCCCACCTCACAGGTGTGCCACATCAAGATGCTGATCTGACATCATGATTAGTGCACAGGTGTGCCTTAGACGGTCCACAATAAAAGGCCACTCTGAAATGTGCTTTTTTTTGCTTTATTGGGGGGTCTGGGGACTCAGAACCAGTCAGTATCTGGTGTGACCACCATTTGCCTCATGCAGTGCAACGCATCTTCTTTGCATAGAGTTCATCAGATTGTCAATTGTTGACTGTGGAATGTTGGTCCACTCCTCTTCAATGGCTGTGCGAAGTTGCTGGATATTAGTGGGAAGTGGTGCACTTCGTTGCTGGTAAGCACATCCCAAACATGCTCAATGGGTGACATGTGGTGAGTATGCTGGCCATGCAATAACTGGGACATTTTCAGCTTCCAAGAATTGTGTACAGATCCTTGCAACATGGGGCGTCATTATCTTGTGAAACGTGAGGTGATGTTCATGGATTTATGGCACAACAATGGGCCTCAGGATCTCATCACGGTATCTCAATAAAATCATCTGTGTTCTTCGTCCTTAACAGATGCCTGCCCATACCATAACCCCACCACCACCATGGGCCACTCGATCCTAAACATTGACATCAGCAACGCCACCCACACGACGCCACACACGTTGTCTCCATCTGCCCTGAACAATGTAAACCGAGATTCATCCGTGAAGAGAACACCTCTCCAACGTGCCAGACGCCATCGAATGTGAGCATTTGCCCACTCAAGTCTGTAAGCGAGAGCTGTAGTCAGGTCAAGACCCCGATGAGGACGACAACATCAGTTGAGCTTCCCTGAGACGGTTTCTGACAGTTTGTGCAGAAATTGTTTGGTTATGCAAACCAATTGTTTCAGCAGCTGTTTCAGCACTGTCTCAGTGGTGTCTCAGACGATCTTGGAGGTGAACCTCTGGATGTGGAGGTCTGGGCTGGTGTGGTTGCGTGGTCTGGGTTGTGAGGGGTTGGATGTACTGCCATATTCTCTGAAACGCCTTTGAGACGGTTATGGTGGAGAAATGAACATTCAATGCACAAGCAACAGATCTGGTTGACATTCCTGCTGTCACATCCAATTGCACGCTCCCTCAATGCTTGTGGCATCTGTCATTTTGCTGTGAGACAAAACTCACATTTCAGGGTGCCTTTTATTGTGACAGTCTAAGGCACACCTGTCACTAATCATGATGTCAGATCACATCTTGATGTACACCTGTGAGGTGGATGATTATCTCACAGCAGAGCTCACTATCACACATTTAGACAGATTTGTGAACAATGTTTGAGAGAAATGATTTGTGTATCTGAAAATTTTAGATCTTAAGTCCATCTCATGAAAATAAAACAAAGTGTTTATTTTTTGTGGATATATTTGTCTATTTCTTCTTCTGTTAGCCAACTGCTTTTGTTCCCCAAACAGGGTATAACTGAATATTAAAGAATGTAACGTTTAATTACAATAAGATTGTATCAGCATGTATCATCAATTAGGGAAACTCTTGTCTGGTAAATAATGAATGGCTGACCTATAAATCAAACTTAAGCCCTATTTATACTTCTGCTGTGACCCGTGCGCAGAGCCCCCGCGGATGACACAGACACCGCAGCGATTTGATTGGACGTCAGAGCAGCAAGGCGGGGTTTTCACAGCACAGGAGCTCATCCACATTATCGTCAAACTCAATATCTTTCAATTTTTCATTTGTTTAGCAACAGAGTTCACCGGTTCACATCAAAAGTGTTGTGTGAAAACTGGCGCACGGGCAAACTGTCAACGGTTCATGAGAGCATGAGATGTCTGTATATCCAGGTCCACTTTCCACAAAATGAAGATTAAAAGCGTCAATCCTCCATTGATGATTGATTGGTTGTTTCATTAACACAATGAATTTCTAAACAAAGTCGATGGAGTCAAGAGTTTGTTCCATCTCAGTGCTTTCTAACAATGCTGAGATTAAGATTTATGATACTATTCTTCTACTGTATGATCATCCATCATGTATTAGAGAAAAATGTCCTCATCTTTATTTTCTTATTAAACCTTCCCAGTAAAGGCAAACCCCATGATGCCTGGTTATTTTGGCCTTTCTCTGTGTTACTGTAACAATCTCAGCAAAATAACTTCTTAAAAGCCTTTGTGGAGTTTTCAGTTATCACATTTATGTTCCTCTGCCAATGAGCTCAATTGTCATGTACATTTTCAAATTTCCATTTTTTCAAGGACTTCTGGTCCATGTTGACTGAGATTGTAATTCTCAACACAAGGTCAATTTAAGTAAGGAACATCTGGAGCTTCATAGGTTTGTACCATCTTTCTCAGCTTACCCTAACCCTAACCCTCATGGAAATCAATCAAAAGGTTTTTACAATCGGGCCGGAACACTTCTGTATTGATGCGACCATCTGCAATTGCCAGCTGGGGACGGGGCAATCTTTTTAGATTAATTTAATTGAGTCTGAAATAAGCCGTTCTTTTCATAAATGATGTGTCTTGTACACAGTATCGTAGTGAGCCTCCCATACAGACATTAACCCTGCGTTCCGAATCTTTCTTTTTTCTATTCTACATACTACATCTGACAATAAAAATAATCTAGTTAGGATGCAGTATGCTACCATTGAGACATACTTTTACTTATTTATTTCATCATAATATCGTGCCTTGATCTTGCCACTTGCTTTTACATCCGTCGCATCCCTGGTTGTATTCATATGGAGGCTCCGTCGATGTGACGTCACTTCACGTGCGCGCTGGATTATGGGTCAGAATCGCCCAAAAAGGAAGCTGTTTTCAACACTAAAAATCTTGGCTGAATGTAGTAGACTTCTAATCATCCTAAATCTGGCCACAAGAATCGGAACATCCTAAATCTTTTTTCTACCATACTAAATAGTAGAAAGTATGCGATTTGGAACGCAGTGATTGTATTAAATAGTTGTTGTCAGGCAACAGCAGAAAGCAAATCATGCCTTTGCTTTAGATTGCACACTCCATCAAGTATTTAGTCCAACAAGGTTTAGCTTTTAAGAGGTCATGTTGAAGAGATGGTAAACCTCTTAAAGACATCTTCTTAAAGACAAGACAGAAGACGACACGGCTTCTCAAAGTGGTCGGAGACACACAAGCATGAATACAGCAGTCCTACACACAGAACTGAATACTAGGCTTATTGAGCAATGATGTCATCCTACTCGGATGACATCATTGCTCAATAAGCCGGATGATCCGAGTAATAGCTGTTAACTCAAAAGATCTTTTTCACCCGGATACTGGCCTCTTTTTTATTTTGTTATACACTAAACCTTTTGGTTAAACGTCTTATATAGTGGGGCTTTAAAACAGTGAATGGAAGCTAGAAAAAAGTGACATTAATTTTTTAATCATGAGCATTTGATCAGGCATTCAACCAATAGGCACATATTACCCTACCGGTATTTTCGATAAATCTGGATAAGGTTATAGCTCACTAGTTGATGAAGTGCTGGCATCAAAATAATGGCTGCAGGTTTGTGATGCATACAGTGAATACAACACCAGTATCTGGACTATTTTTAGGGTCACTCCACTCTGGCTGGCAAAACTGTTTCAGAGCTATGACACAACTAATGTGACTGGCTGAGGGGATAGTGAGTCATCATCTTTACACAGCCCTCTGGCACATGGCTGTGGGGTTTACAAGCAGAGATAGCAGCTTTGCCTGAAGACTCCCACACACATAACAGACTCATGGGAGAAAGAGGAGATCCCCTGCTGTCGAGAAAGCACGGTATGTCCTCCATCCCTTCATGTCTGGAACCAGTGCATAGTGTTACATGTCTTGAACTGGAAGAAAGCCTCTATTAAATTGGTTGATAAGCATTGAGAAAATACTGACAACTATCACACACACAGCCAAATCTCCTCTTCTCTTAACTAAAGTTCACTTCTCACGTTATCGCCCATTATTATGTCCTTTTAGCTGATCATCTTAACCTATCCACTCGCATGTCATTTTCTTTCAACTTATCTCACCACATCTCATCTACTCTTTTCTCTTATATGATCGCATTTTATTTTTCTGTCATTTTTACATTTTAAGAGACTAATGATATAAAAAATAGCCTAAAGATTGATTGATACTTCATCGGTGCTCTGAAATTGAATATGATTTAATGTATGTGTAATCTTAGGTAATTGAATTTAATTGAGTGTGATATTACTTTACATAACCTAAATCTAAATAAATGAAAACCATAATGCGTGTATGTTGACTTCACTTATGAATGAACATGTTATTGTTTATGGTGCGGTACTTCTAATTGATCATTTGTTTATTTAACTTACAATGTTACAAATACAAGGTTGTGTGTGTGTGTGTGTGTGTGTGTGTGTGTGTGTGTGTGTGTGTGTGTGTGTGTGTGTGTGTGTACGCGCATGCATTTCTCCCTTCATTGCCAGGTCAGCTGTGGATTGTGTAATAGCTGTTGGTGGCTGCAGTCTGTATGTACAATGTGTTACATAAGACAATTTGATGTTCAGAGTGCTAATCCTCCCAGTGCTGCCTAAGTGCGCCCCATCTGGGATTTCCAGCTTGTCCGCACACACACACACACACACACACACACACACACACACACACACACACACACACACACACACACACACTACTTAACATATAAAGACGGGTCAGAATATCCCCTTTGACCATTACTGTGATCCATGATAGGGTGTCTCTGCAATGGATGGTTAGTTTTAGTAAAACCTAGTGTAAAACATTGGCGGCTTCAAAGCAATACATTAACTGTGTTAATGCCTTATTAATTAGCGATTTCTGTCATTTTGTGTACTTAGATTTTTTTTAAGGGGGCCAAGGAGGAGGGTCACCTGACAAACCCCAATTTTGTTTTCTATTTAATGACTTCCCATTCAGTATATACTTTCTTGTTGCTTTTTTCGGATCTATTATGCATTTTCTTAAGTGCAATAAATAAAATAAAATATGTACAGCCTTACAGTAGACTCTTAGTCTTGTCATATTGCATATTATAGCACTTTTACCTCAAGTACTTTGCGTTGCGCCATTCACACATGACACAGGTAACAGTCCTGAATGCTCAACATTGGTTGGTTATTGCTCTATGAAATATGAAATAATTGTACTGCATACAATTTGTTTGGCTCGTGTGTTTAAAACAGCAATGGTGCTTTTGGCACATCAGTGTGAAATATATTGCTTTTGGACAGAGAGCGGTGAATTAACCCTCCAGGCAATAGCCTGTACCACCAACTGTTTCTGTATGTGCTGCACCTATGCCTTCTTAAGACAAACATTTTACTTTTACTAATGGAGCTTGGTATTACTCCATTTTAAGATGAACAATCCTCCTGACAATTGCTATATCTGAACTTGTAAAGCTCCTCCTGTGTCAGTGTGCTGGAGTGTTAGAATGACAAGCCCTAAAGTTCCAGAGTTCCAGCAGCTACAAATGGAATCTGTAAATATAAAGCCTGAACATGTGTGTGTGTGTGTGTGTGTGTGTGTGCAGCTCTGCTCACTAAGTGGGACCTTTGTCATGGCCACACACTGCATCACATGATATAAACAAATTCTCTGAACGTGAGTTTGCCTCAAAGGGCTCTTTTGGAATTGAGAAATCAATTGTACTTTAATGCCACAACATATTTTTTATTTGACATGCTCCATGTGATACTTCTTCCTACCTTCCCTTCAGTGATAGATAGGGATACGCACTCTATATAAAAAGTGTGTAGATAGACAGATAGATAGATAGACAGATAGATAGATAGATAGATAGATAGATAGATAGATAGATAGATAGATAGATAGATAGATAGATAGATAGATAGATAGATAGATAGATAGATAGATAGATAGATAGATAGATAGATAGATAGATAGATAGATAGATAGATAAATTGATTGATTGATCGACCAGGGCTCATTGAGACGATCTTGTAGATTTTTTGAGGAAGCCTTTAACTTTCCATACCACACCTTATTTCCCATTATCGCTAATTTATTTGTCTCTTGCTTTGTCATCTCTCTTGGATCACCGTGTTTGTAGTTTTGCCACAGTGGTCATTCATTAGTTTGTCCTTTTTCTCCCAATTGACAGTATATCCCTATGCTATATCAATCTGCAATACTTGAGCATACTTGTAACCTCTAATCTCTGAAAGCGCTGGAACTTGAAAGTCCTCTTTTCTTACGATGAAAAGGGGTAAGGATTGAGAAATGCAGAAAACCATGTTTCGTATGTGTTATATTATACAGTATATTATTTAAAGTGACTAAAGTTCCTCTATTGTAGCTACTATGGTGAAATAAATTATGAATAAAGACCAGTTCATACCTATCTCTATTTCCATCTGTAATGACAATACATGCACATAAATGGCCTTGATTGAGGCTGTGAGAGTGCTTGGTTCTGAACCATTACTGAATGAAATGAAAACAAAGGAGGTGGGCAGATGGGTTGAAAAAGGTTGAAGCATGAAAGGCTGTGGCATTTGTTTTTTAAAATATAACACTATATTCCTGTCCTTGATCAAAATGATAAGTGCCTTCAGCAGCTGCATGAAATGGAAATCAACCAGCCTTCTTTTGTCTGGTCTGCTTTTGTCTTTTGCCATCAGGTGAACACCTCTGCCATGTTCCCACACTGCAGCTCTCAAACAACCGCAGGCAAACTATCTTTTAGATAAAGACGTTTCTGTGACAACTTTTCATTTTCTTTTGCTGTTCATGCTAACTGCCAAGTTCTAGTTCCCTGTTTTTTGTAATACAATTTGTAAAAAAAAGTTACACCATCATTTGCTGTGTATAATACATGGCTATACAGTGTTGGAGAAAAAGAACAGTAAAACACATGGTCCCCCTTTGTTTTACATTTGGGACTTTTAAAAAGCGTTTGGTCTGTCTGATCTGAGCGATCTGGAACCAGAGTATAGGGAGCTATGGTACCATATCTCAAATGAAACCAGGCCAGAAAGGGATTTAAATGTAATCTATACAATCTTAAACAGAAGTCTGTATAGCAGATTGGAAGTCACTGTATTGGAGCCAGGCCTGGAGTGATGTGTTGGTGAGTGAGTCTCACTATGTTCTGTACTACCTTACCTTCTGTACTATCAGTTAGGCAGGTCAACAGTGGATCGCATTAGTCTAGGCAAGAGGTTGATTGAATGTATTTGGGGACCTTGTGTCATGACTCACAGCTAGGCAGTCTATTCTCCTTCCCCTCTATATGTTTTCCCTTGTCTGTCTCTCCTTGTTGTGTTCTATGTGTCTACCTCCCTGTTGGCATGTGGGCGTAGTGGCACTCCAGGGCAGGCTGTTCCAGGTGTGGATCGTTGGGCTAATCTGGGCAGGCTGTTTCCAGGTGTGGATCGTTGGGCTATTCAGGGCTCCTTATTTAAACCTGTGGACTCCAGTCATTCAGCGCCAGAGTCTACTACGTACCAGAGCGGTAACTTACCCGAGATCAGGAATAGCTTTCGTTACTGTTTTCTTCATGTTTCCAGTTGGAGTGAGTTCTAACTCTGCTCCTTGTTTTCCTTCCGTGCCAGTTGCCTCCGCTGTTCACTTTTCCTGCTCGCCTGCCTGCAGGTTTTCCGGATATCCACTTGCCTCTGATCGCCACACCATTCAGCCGTCCAGTGTCCTGCCTGCTTGCCTGCCAAATAAACATTGTTCTAAACTGACTACCTGGTATCTGTTCTGCTTTTGGGTCCAACTTCAAGCTATCACAACAGAAGACTCTGGCCAACATGGACCCAGCGGATACAGACAGGCTACGCCAAGCGGTGGTAGCACAAGGCACTCTTGTGGGACAACATGAAGTGGCCCTCCGAGACGTTATCTCCTCGCTGGGGGAACTCACCACGAACATGGCGGCGTTGGGAGGACAGCTCCACGGAGTCATCACGCATCTAGCTCCTGCTCAACGCGACCCAGATCCAGCACCGTTCCTTCCGCCTGCCCGAGAGCCTCGTGTCCTCGCACCTGAGCGCTATGCCGGGAGTTTTGGGGTATGCAAATCGTTTCTCCTCCAGTGCTCTTTATTTTTTTGAACAACAACCCAGCTCGTATGCCTCGGACCGAGCCAAGATTAGTTACGTCATAGGCTTACTCTCTGGACATGCTTTGACTTGGGCGTCTTCAGTGTGGGAGAGGAAGTCCGCCGTATGTTTTTAATTTCCTAGCTTTGTAGCTGAAATGAAGAAGGTTTTTGACCACCCGGTCCGGGGTAGGGACGCTACTAAGCGCCTACTCCAACTACGACACTGGGTTCGCAGTGTTGCAGAACATTCGATGGAGTTCAGGGCATTAGCAGTGGAGACGGGGCGTTACAGGGGGTTTTTCTCAACAGATTAGTTGATTCCGTTAAGGACGAGTTAGCAGTGCGAGATGAGTCAGCTGATTTAGATGAACTCATAGCTCTAGCTATTAGACTGGACAATCGCCTCCGAGAGCGTCGTAGGGAAAGGACCGGTCGCTCTCTTGGACCTTTTCATTCCTCTTCAGCTGACGCTGGATATGCTTCCAGCCATTGCACCAGTGAGTCGTCTGTGTTTCCTGCTCTTCCTCCGTCGTCTACAGAGGAGCCCATGCAGTTGGGTCGGAACCGACTCGCGCCTTCCGAACGGAATAGGAGATTCGAGGGTGGATTATGCCTCAACTGTGGAGAGCCTGGACATCAACGGGCTAGGTGTCCCCGCTGGTTAAACCCAAGCCCTCACCAGTCGCAGACGGGGTTCTGGTGAGTAGCACAGTATTGCCCCGAAGACGCATTAACATTGAAGCTAGTATTTTCCTTAACGGGAATACTTATCAATTTATGGCCCTAGTCGATTCAGGTTCTGACTCTAATATTCTTGACTCGAATTTTGTGAAGCACTGTCAGATCACCAATCCCATTGACCCACCGCTCATAGTTAATGCCCTCAATGGTGATGTTTTGGCCCTTATTTCCGAACAAACGCAGCAGTTGCCTCTCCTGTTGGCTGGCAACCACAGAGAAAAGATAACGTTCCATGTTATGCCCTCCACACATGCTCCCTTAGTGCTCGGGCTTCAGGGGCTGCAGGTACATAACCCTGTGATTGACTGGGCCACTGGGAAGATAGCTAGTTGGAGCTCTTTCTGCCATGCTACATGTCTCAGATCAGCTCAGCCCCCATGTTCCGTTAAGGAGTGTGTTGCCTCATCAGAACCTCCTGACTTGTCCTCTGTTCCTCTGGAGTATCACGACCTGGCCGAGGTGTTCAGCAAGCACCGGGCCTTATCCTTACCTCCTCACAGACCTTACGACTGCGCCGTCAATCTGCTGCCTGGCGCCTCCTTTCCCACCAGCCGACTCTACAATATCTCAGCTCCGGAACGCGAGTCCATGGAGAAATACATCACGGATTCACTGGACTCAGGTATTATCCGCTCCTCTTCCTCTCCATTAGGAGCTGTTTTTTTCTTTGTGGCTAAGAAGGATAAGACTCTGAGACCATGTATTGACTTTCGGGGTTTGAACAATATTACGGTAAAGAACAAATATCCCCTGCCACTGATTAACTCTGCTTTTGAACCATGGGGCTACTGTTTTTTCTAAGTTGGATTTACGTAACGCCTACCATTTGGTCCGCATCAGGGAGGGTGATGAGTGGAAGACTGCGTTTAACACCCCTTTAGGTCACTTTGAGTACCTAGTCATGCCGTTTGGTCTCACCAATGCCCCAGCAGTATTCCAAGCCCTGATAAATGACGTGCTTAGGGACTACTTGAACCACTCTGTGTTTGTCTACCTCGATGATATCCTGATTTTTTTTTTCCCCACAACATTGAGGAGAACGTTGTACACGTGCGCCAGGTCCTCCAGAGGTTGTTGGAGAATAAACTGTTTGTTAAACAAGAGAAGTGTGAGTTCCATGTCTCCTCAGTGTCGTTCCTGGGGTACATCTTGGAGTGCGGACAGGTGCGGGCCGACCCAGCCAAGGTCCAGGCAGTTACGGAATGGCCGCAGCCTGGCTCACGGAAGCAGCTCCAGAGATTCTTGGGCTTCGCCAACTTCTACAGACGGTTTGTGAGAAACTACAGTCAGGTAGTAGCACCACTCACTAAACTAACCTCTCCGTCTGTTCCATTTGTCTGGTCGCCTGATCTGCTGATACGTTATGAACCGTCCAAAGACCTTAGGTCGTCTGGGACAGGTTTACTTACAGTCCCAAGAGTTAGGACTAAACAAGGAGAAGCAGCTTTTAGTTTTTATGCACCAAATATCTGGAACAAACTCCCAGAAAACTTGAGGTCTGCTGCAACCCTCAGTTCTTTTAAATCGAGTCTGAAGACTTTTCTGTTTCCATTTTAACCTGTACTTTTTATTTTATTTAAATGTTTTACTTCTTTTCATTCGCTTTTAAATCTTCTAATGTGTTTTATGTATTTTAATCTTGCCCCTGTAAAGCACTTTGAGTGGCCTTGTGTTTGAATTGTGCTATATAAATAAACTTGCCCTGCCCTGCCCTGCCCTGGGCTACCCCGCCGACTTACCCTGCACCCTCCGAAGGTAGGGCCAAAACTCACATGATAGTGTGCAACTAAGATAGGCCATTCTGAATATTTTCTGCCACTGCTGTAACTTGTTATCTTTTCTTAAGGACACTTGAGGAAGATTACAACGCCTAGGCCAATGTGAGGGTATCGCAGGAGCCGCTGTGATCCCAGCTATTGGATTATTTCCAAACCCATCTCTAGAACACCTCCATGAAGAGGCGGAAAATATTCTATGCAGATGTTCCCACTAGCCCACACATGGGTTCAAAGAAAATATGGACTTTGACCTAGGCAACACCCATGGATTTGGGAGGGCATACATACATAAAAAAAGTAATCAAGAGAGAAGGGAAAAGGGAGGGTGCAATCTGTCTTGCACTGACTGAAATACCCACACACTAATATTCTAAAAGGTATACCATAATGAACCGTCCAGAGCCCTCAGGTCGTCTGGGACAGGTCTACTTACAGTCCCCAGAGTTAGAACAAGGAGAAGCAGCTTTCAGTTTTTATGCACCACTCTGAATAACAAACTCCCAGAAAACTTGAGTTCTGCTGCAACTCTCAGCTCCTTCTAAATCTGAAGACTTTTCTGTTTCCCTTTTAACCTGTCATTTTTATTTTATTTAAATGTTTTATTTCTATTCATATTTATTTATTCACTTTTCTATATGTGTATTCTATATTTGATGTATTTTAATCTTGATGTATTTCATGCCCCTGTAAAGCACTTTGAATGGCCTTGAGTCTGAATTGTGCTATACAAATAAACTTGCCTTGCCTTGTTCTTTAAAACGAAAAAACCTAAAAGTAAAGTTGTGAAAATCAACCCTAAAATTGTCATACTCAGCATATCATTCAGTGAGCCCTCGTGCCCTATGTATGGGAACAGCATCATACTGGAAGAGACCATTCTCAATCAGAATAGAGATGTTTCATCGTAGCATGAAGTTGATCTTTCAGAAGAACTTTTTATTGTTTTAAAGTGACTGTTTACTCTGAGGCACATGTGTCAAACTCAAGGCCTGCGGGCCAAATCCGTCCCGTTTCAATTGTTGATCTGGCCCGCGAATCAATTCGGCAATTCCATTCAATTTATTCCCAGATTTTCACAATATGCCCTCTCTAATTGTAGAACTTTTCCATGCATTATTCAGCAATTAAGGGTCATTTTATTGAAATGAGAAATGGTCATAACATGTATTTGCATCAAAGGGCAAATCTCTCTATGACATAAGATGTACTGATGCTTCCAGCCTTTTAAAGCTGTTTGGGCCATCTAGGGAGAGGTTGCACATAGAAAACAAATTAACTTTGATGGATGGAAAAAAAAGAAAAGTCTCCCGCAATAAGAAGCCAGGGAGCTTTTAACAAAGTGCATGAACTTCATGTTAACCTTATGTTGTACACTTGCTATTTCTTCAGTTTACTGCATTTAGCATACATTGTAAATAATGTTCTTCATATTGCGCATTTACATTTCTATATATACACATTTTGAGAACAGTTCAACAACAAATGAACAAGAATAAACCCACATGCTCCAGTCCTCATCATGTGCTGGCAGACAGTACGATGCCTATAGGAAGTGTACATCTGCCAGACACCAGGCAGGCTTGCATCATGGACGTGAGAGCTAGAACAGTCCGTCAGTCGGAATCAGCAGCTTTCAGAGATTTATTTAAATATTTGTTATGTAAAACATAATCTTGCTCGAATAAACTTATTCCGCATATGTTCCAAGTGTCATGGTGTGTTTTTTTTTTGTCTCAGGGTTTGTTTTTCCTCTTCCCCTATCTGTTTCTCTCCCTGGCAGTGTGGGTGCAGCAGCGGGTGTGGCTAGCTAAGCTGGGTCTCTGTATTCATCACCAAGTCAAGCCCCAATATAAACCTGGACAAGACACCACTCCTGTGCCAGATTATCCCGTTGCAATCGGTAGAGAGCAGTGCCTCATTTCGCTGTGTTTCCAGTTTGTATTCAGTTTTCTATTGAGTGTGCTTAGCCTATGGTTTTGCAGTGATTTTTTTATTAAAGCCTTTTTAATTTTTTGGATTAATATGGAAGTAAACGAGTGTCATTGGATTTTGAAAATAAAAAGCCATTGAATTTTAAGCACTGAATATTTATGCATTGAAATAATGTATCTGAATGTTTTGCCTCTGAATTTTTTGCCTCATTAAATTTTAAACAACTAATTTTCACCTTTATTTTACAATGTTTTAAAATTCAAAATCAAATATTCAACGTTAAAAAATTCAACGTGCCAAATTCAACTGCAAAATCCCATGTATGTAAACTTTGGGCAACCAAGGAAGAGCAATCGATCATAGATGCTAGATCGCTATGCTAGCCATTATATTCTTCCCTATATAGAAACATATTTATACTCACCCAAGCACCATCGTTACTTGCGTTGCCGTTTGACATGGCTAAAACCCGATTTGCCTTCCTGCATCAGTCAGGGGTATCCAAGGCAACAAGCTAATATTCCTACTGGCTCTCTTTGTTTGAACGCGATCGAGCATCTATGATCGATTGCTCTTCCTTGGGTCCCCAAAGTTTTACTCTGAATTTCATACATGGGATTTTGCAGTTGAATTTGGCACATTGAATTTTTTAACGTTGAATATTTGATTTTGAATTTGAGAACATTGTAAAATAAAGGTGAAAATTAGTTGTTTAAAATGTAATGAGTTAAATTCAGAGGCAAAAAATTCAGATACATTATTTCGATGCGGAAAAAAAATCAGATACATTATTTCAATGCATAAATATTCAGTGCTAAAAATTCAATGGCTTTTTATTTTCAAAATCCGATGACACTCATTTATTTCCATAATTAACCCTCTTATTATCCTTAGGGTCAATTTGACCCCATTCAATGTTTATCATTAAAAAAATGCTGGGGGGGAGAATTCCTGCCAAAATGAGGAAGCCAATGTAGGCTTTGCAAGTTGATCACATCCAAGTATTCCCAGGTACACATGCCTTCCCTCTAAAATGATCACCTCAAGTACAATATTTTGTATGGTGATTGTGGCGCTAGAGAACAGGGGCCGTATTCACAAAACATTTTATCTTAGCACTAAGAGTACTCCTAAGGAGCACTAAAAGTTCTTAGAAAGGAGTTATTTCTTAAAACCTATTCACAAAGACCAACTTTTACTAAGGAATGGGAGGGACTCCTAAGCTAAGACTAGAGGGCGGGGCTGACCGTGTTGCTATGGATGATGTCATGTTCATACCTTGTATGCCTACAGTGATTGGCTGAGAGGGAATGAGAATTTGATAGAAACACTGTGGGAGATATCCATATTGTGTCGCTGTATTAAAGTTAAGAGTTTTTATATACAATTAATGACAAGTGACACTGATTTAACATAAAACCAAGATACTGCAGGGTTTCCCACACATTCATTCACAATTAACCTACAATAGCGCCACATAGGTCTATTCATTTTAAATGTTACAATGATTTGAATCGGAAAAAATATCCTGATTGAACAGCTGCACGCCATGCACTCTCACTGTATTTCTCTCAACAGCGGACTATGCAGCAATAGTCAGACAGCGACAAACCAGGAAATTCACCATTTAGAAACAACAGCCGGTGAAATCGTAAAGTACATGCGGAAGGAAAAAGGCGAGACGCGCAACTATACAGCAGCGGACCTGTGGAATGGAGGAGATGGAAGCGCAACATATAGGCCTACTCTAGTACGAAATTAAACCCAAATGTGACACTTACAGCTATTAAGGTACCATTTATAAAGCTCACTAGCATTAAATCTCTCCAAAACACCATCAAATGGTTGTCTGTGATTTACTCTTAGTCACTCTTAGCTTTTCATAGATTTAGGAGCTAGTTTTAGCGCTAAAATGCTTTGTGAATTACAGTTATCTTAAAAAGTTAGGAGTCCTAAAATTAAGAGTGAAACGCCCCTTATTTTTGAGAGTTGCTCCTAAATTAGCACGTTAGGACCTAGTCTTAACCTTAAAATGTTTTGTGTGTCTGGGTGTGTTAGCTCTGTTGTGAGAAATAGGATTTAGGACGATATCTGTCAGACTTAACATTTTTACAATTTAAAGGTCCAATTTCAGTCGGACTAACACAATAAACCAATTTTCTCTAACGTCAAGTAAATGTAGTGACTCAGCGTCTGTGAGTATGTTAATGGTAGAGTTACTTTCCTTTTATTTAGTTATCCAAGGGTGCATGATAAATTAATATTATATATCATTGTGTAAATGTGCTTTTAGATGTGCAAAGTTTAGCCGGGCGTTATGTTATAAAGCTGGTTGTATTTCCTTATGCATGCTAATAACCATGATGGATGAGGGCAGTGGGCAGGATTATTGCGATCTCGACTTCCAAAGTCTGATCTATAATGAAAAGCTAGTATCCAAAGTGTATTAGTTATATCCTATCAAACCCGTATTAACCAACTTGTAGCACAATGCTTTAATTGATTACTATTTCTTCATAAAGAAGACTCTCCCCTCGGTACCTGCAAGAAACGCGAACCCCGGCCTCTTTAGTTAAAAGCGCGGGATTTATCCTCTGGACCACCTTAGTTTTACTTCTAAATAAAGTACAATATTCACTATATACCACCGTGTTCAGAGTTTTACTTTATCAAAACCCCCTCATGCTTAATGATGATGCTGATTTCCGTATAAACCCTTTTAAATATTGCTTCAGAAAATCCTCCTCCTTTTTCACGGAAGATATCCTTTCACAAGTTATTGCTTATAAGTTGTGAGTAAGTTAGTTTTGTAAACCACCCTTCTAGTAAAATAGAACAGATATACTATTTTCAGAATATAAACATCTAGTTTAATCTGGGAAGGTATTTATAACCTATTCTTTTATTTTTAAAGAGTGTATCAACATCAGGTGTACCAACATATTCTCTCCTTACAGAGAGGTTAGTTGTATGAGGTTGTGTGTGTTTTAAATCAGTAATGTGCCGTTGTGTGGAATCGAATTGTACTTACCTCCCCGAGGACGGAACCATGTCTTTGAAGAACAAACCAATACCTAAAGTCCTTCTGTTACATTATAAACTAATTCACAACTGAGGCTTTACAACATTTAAGGGATTTTATTTACAAAATACAAGAGAGTATAGGTATAATACATAAAATTGACAAAAAAGGAAAAGAAAAGAGGTTGTATGCCTTTAACTCATTCAATAGTTATTTTTCCCCTAATATCTGTTGACTTGATCTCGTTTCTAAATTTGTTGTAAACCTTGAAACAATACCCAGACATATACATGCATGCCTAATAAGTATCGTCTAAAGCTTTACGAAATCTTATTAAATGACAAGGACTTAGACAGGTATCGCCCAATATATAGAGCCTTTCCCAATAATGTCCTGCTACTTCCAAGTCATTTTGTCCGATTTCCTATTCTAATAAAATTTCACCAAGTCATTACTGTGTCAAGAGTTTCAAAGATGTGTTTTTAAAAGACTTTGCCTCTAAGTACTTCGAAAGTCCAAAATCTTTCAGAGTATTTTGGACTCACAAAGTTTTTCTAAGTTTTTCTTCTGCCTCCATGATTGAAGACAGATAGAGTCTGCTGGAACAGAGCGTGACAAACTATAGAGTTTATAGTAATGGCTGCAAAAGACCAAAAAAGCCCTGTCCTGCTTCAAACGTGCTGTTATATAGTGAACTGAGAACCAATGAGACTTATGAGAGGGAGGAGTGAAAAAGGCACAGCTGCACGGGGTAACCCCGGTAGCCCCCTCCCTCTACTCCTTCCTACTGTATGACCATATAAGGTCCTTCCCCCTACTACTTCCTATGGCCCTATGGTCCTCCCCCTTCCTCTGGTCAACTTTAACCTGATGAGCCTTCACATTCTATTCTGTTTCACTAAACATTTCCCACTTTTACTTATGACAAAAATAAATACAAATGTCACAATATATGCACAAGTAAAAAGTTACATCATGTTCAATTATCACATCAGGATTCTCCCCGGTAACCTGGGACCATTTTTGAACAGTTCATGTTGAATATGAGACATAGATAAACTGCATCAGTTGTATTGATTTGAACTGGTGACATCAAAGCATTAAATAAGGACTGCAAGTAAGGACTATTACAACAAACAAAAAAAAACGGCATAGGGGAGAACGGGGTAATCTGAGCCACTTTTTACATTTGCTCCCCTCTAAGGGAGGTAAAATGATTTATCACTCAAATTTACACATTTCCCATTAATTCATGATGTTTCCTAGAAATGGGCATTAGCAGAATTTTTTCAAGACAAAGGGCAGTGAAAATATGATTGTTTTAAAAAAAGTTGTCATGTGGCTCACTTTACCCCAGCTGTGGGGTAAACTGATCCACTTACTTTTTCCACTCTGAAACTACCATAACAACACATATTGTAACAGTAAGAATCCTGAAAGCTAGCCACACATTCCAGAACTAATGTTGGACTAGTAAAAGAATGATGGGGTTTGGCCATTTAAGCAAAGCAAATTATTTAAAAACTTGAAAGTAACTCTGAACAAAATCAAATACAACATATTATAATTCTAAAGGTATAATAAGATTCAAATGAAAGATAGAACCAGTAAGATTAGAACACAGTCTGGGGGTCAGAACACAGGACCCTTAGAGCCAGCTAGTGTCTGGGGGTCAAAGCATAGGAAACAGCACACAGGATTACCAACTGGATTATAACATCAGCCTGTCATACTCTACAACTAGGCCTACTCTACATTCCAGCCCTGAAGGTTACAGGGAAAGGTGAGAAGGTGCTCTTTCCGTGTGGTTGCCCCAGGTCGTCTTCCTGGTGTATTTCCTTGGCATGATGGCTTTTCTACAATGTGTATGACATTAAAATAAAACATATGTTATGTAATATTACATTAAAATATGTTTAAGACTAAACTTAACTTGTGCCTCATGGTGGGGGAGACAGTGGCTAACTTTCCCCCGCAGCATTTGGCTCACTTTCCCCCACCACCACAATTTGAGAAAAAACTACCTCTCTTAGCATTTCAGGCTAATCTTCAGTTATCAGCATCACATTTGTTATTTATCCTTTATTTAACCAGGTTAGTCTCATTGAGATTGAAATCTCTTTTTCAAGAGAGACCTGGCCAAGATGGACAGCAGAACACAGTTACACATAAAACACAATACAAAATACAAGTTCGATATTAAGTACAGTTGTAAAACATAAAAATAAGATTCTTAACTAAAAACATTCACAATTTCCAATGGAGTCCAACTTCAAACTCTTAACCACAGCCTTAGATTTGTTTAGAGTTACTAGGTCCTGAAGCTTAAGCTGCTTCTGCAGGTTATTCCATGACGACGGCGCAAAAAACTTAAAAGCTGTTTTACCCAGCTCTGTACGAGCTTGAGGAACAGTCATGAGCACCATGTCCTGAGACCTTAACGCATGGGGGACACATTTTCTGGACATATACGATGACAAATAACAAGGGAGTTTACCTAAGATCGCCTAGTAAATAAAAACATACAAGTGACTAGGTCGTCTCATAAAAAGAGAAGGCCAGTTTACTCTTGAGTACAGTGTACAGTGATGGGTTAAGGCTCTGCTGTTTGTAATGAACCTCAAGGCTCCATGGTATACAGTGTCCAACATATGTAGACAGTGAGCTGATGCATTCATGTACAACAGATCACCATAATCAAGAACCGGCAAGAAGGTAGCTTCGACTAATCGTCGTCTGGCCTCGAGAGAGAAACATGACTTATTCCTAAAGTAAAAACCTAACTTTAGTTTCAGTTTTTTCACCAGGTTTTGCATGTGAGTTTTAAACGAGATGTGGTCATCAATCATAAATCCCAAGTATTTGTAAGTAGATACAACCTCAATTTCATTACCTTGGGAAGTTAAAATTTTCTGATTTAACACAATCTTTCTGGAATTTGAAAATACCATAAGTTTGGTTTTATCAGCATTGAGAACAAGCTTCAGTTGACAAAGCTGAGCCTGCACTTGATCAAAAGCACTTTGCATATAAACAAAAGCCTTACTGAGCGAGGATGCACAACAATAAATTTCACTGTCATCCGCATAGAAATGGAAAGCTGCATTTGGGACATTTTGTCCAAGGCTATTAATATACAAAGTAAATAATAGCGGTCCCAGAACTGAACCCTGGGGAACTCCCTTACGCACTGTAAGCATCTCTGAAGTAAATCCATCATACTGAGTAGCCTGAGTTCTGTCAGTGAGATAGTTGACAAAAAAGCAATGATTTTATTGCTTTCCAGAATTTTCTCGGATCATTCAAATTTTCTGTTGTGATGGTTAGATAATATTCAGATTTGGCTTTCCTGAATAGAGAAGTAAATTTGTTTCTCAGCTGACGAAAGAGAAGCCAGTCAGCCTCAGTACCTGACTTCCTTGCCTTTGCCCAGGCCGCATTACGTTCATGAAGCAGGACAGAAAGATCAGCTGTGAACCAGGGGTTATCCCGACCCTTAATTCTAAACTCCCGCATAGGAGCATGTTTGTTTAGAATTTCATGAAAGGTCTCATGGAAAAATTACCAAGCCATTTCAACATCATCAATAAGGGCAATTCTGCTCCAGTCAAATAGATATAGATCATATAGAAAACCCTGCTCAACAAACATCTTCAAATTACGCCTTTCAACAAAACGAGGTTTACACTTAACAATCTTAGTGTCTCTTATTGCTGCTATCACACAGTGATCACTTACATCATTAGGGAAAACACCTGTAGCAGAATATTTAAAAGGGACATTAGTCAAAATTAGATCAATAAGGGAGGATTTCTCAGGACATTTTAGGTTTGGTCTGGTGGTGGACGTAATTATTTGTGTCAGATTTAAAGAATCACACTGCGCTTTAAATGCATCAGACACTGGCGTCAACCAATCCCAGTTAAGATCACCAACCACAACAATTTCATTATACTGCAATTGTGACAGACTTTTCACCAGTGTGGACAATGAATTACCTACTGCAGATGGAGGTCTGTAACAACCAACTATCATGATATGATGGTCTTTCGTAACTTCAAAATTTAAGGCCAGGAGCTCAAATTGTTTACTGAGGGATTCAGTGAGCACTAAATTAACATTTAATTTCCGTTTGGTGTAAATAGCAACACCACCCCCCTTATTAGGGCGGTCAGCTCGAAAAACATTATATCCATCAATGCATATATCCTTATCATGAACAGATTTAGTTAACCAAGTTTCAGATAAAACAACAATATCAGCATCAGTTGAATTAACCCAAGTCCTTACCATGTCCAATTTGGAGATTAAACTCCGCACATTAAGATGAATGATACCAAGGCCTGACCTAGATTTAAAGTCAGCAGGTGTGTCACATTGCTGAGGCATATCAGGGCCAGGATTTGGCTGAACATTTCCAGATATAAGTAACAGCAGCATGACCATGAGTCTATGCCTAGTTGACCTGCCTGACATAGGCCTTTCATTTTTTGAATGTAAAGAGCTTACAAAACCAGGGAGTGAATTTACAGAGATATTAAACCAGTCTTTCAGAATGAAAAGGCAGTTAAGGCGGAGGGAATTCACTTCATTAAATGAGCATAGGGATAAGTGCACAGGTATAATAACTTTCAATTTGAGTGGGACAGAGAGTCAATTTCCCTGGTGGAAGTCACTGAGGTAGTCAAACAACTCCACAGTGGCAAAGCCCCGGGGGTTGATGAGATCCGTCCAGAAATTCTGAAAGCAATGGGTGTGGAGGGGCTGTCTTGGATGACACGCCTCTTCAACATTGCGTGGAAGTCGGGTACAGTGCCGAAGGAGTGGCAGACCGGGGTGGTGGTTCCTATTTTTAAAAAGGGGGACCAGAGAGTGTGTTCCAACTACCGGGGTATCACACTTCTCAGCCTTCCCGGCAAAGTCTACTCCAAGGTGCTGGAAAGGAGGGTTCGGCCGATAGTCGAACCTCAGATTGAAGAGGAACAATGCGGATTCGGTCCTGGCCGTGGAACAACGGACCAGCTCTTCACTCTCGCAAGGATCCTAGAGGGAGCTTGGGAGTTTGCTCATCCAGTCTACATGTGTTTTGTAGATCTGGAGAAGGCTTATGACCGGGTTCCCCGGGAGATACTGTGGGGGGTGCTGCGGGAGTATGGGGTGAGGGTGTCTCTTCTCAGGGCCATCCAATCTCTGTACGCTCAAAGCGAGAGCTGTGTACGGGTTCTCGGTAGTAAGTCAGACTCGTTTCCGGTGGGGGTTGGCCTCCGCCAGGGCTGCGCTTTATCACCAATCCTGTTTGTGATATTTATGGACAGGATATCAAGGCGTAGTCGTGGTGGGGAGGGGTTGCAGTTTGGTGGTCTGAAGATCTCATCTCTGCTGTTTTCGGATGATGTGGTTCTGATGGCATCATCGGCCTGTGACCTTCAGCTCTCATTGGATCGGTTTGCAGCCGAGTGTGAAGCGGTTGGGATGAGGATCAGCACCTCTAAATCGGAGGCCATGGTGCTCAGCAGGAAACCGATGGATTGTCTACTACAGGTAGGGAATGAGTCCTTACCCCAAGTGAAGGAGTTCAAGTACCTCGGGGTCTTGTTTGCGAGTGAGGGAACAATGGAGCGTGAGATTGGCCGTAGAATCGGAGCAGCAGGGGCGGTTTTGCACTCGCTTTACCGCACTGTTGTGACGAAAAGAGAGCTGAGTCGTAAGGCAAAGCTTTCGATCTACCGGGCGATCTTTGTTCCTACCCTCACCTATGGTCATGAAGGCTGGGTAATGACCGAAAGGACGAGGTCGCGGGTAAAAGCGGCCGAAATGGGCTTTCTCAGGAGGGTGGCTGGCGTCTCCCTTAGAGATAGGGTGAGAAGCTCAGTCATTTGTGAGGAACTCGGGGCAGAGCCGCTACTCCTTTGCGTTGAAAGGAGCCAGTTGAGGTGGTTCGGGCATCTGGTAAGGATGCCCCCAGGGCGCCTCCCTAGGGAGGTGTTCCAGGAGCGTCCAGCTGGGAGGAGGCCTCGGGGAAGACCCAGGACTAGGTGGAGAGATTATATTTCCACGCTGGCCTGGGAACGCCTCGGGATCCCCCAGTCAGAGCTGGTTGAAGTGGCCCGGGAAAGAGAAGTTTGGGGTTCCCTGCTCAAGCTGCTGCCCCCGCGACCCGATTTCGGATAAGCGGTTGAAGATGATGATGATGATGATGAGAGAGTGTATCCCTATGTGAACAGTCTAGAGGAGGCACTAGTACATTGTCAGCCTCACTTGCTGAGCAAGGCCCAATATCCACATAGTCAATGAAAGTCATCAGGCTAAGAAAGGCTAAGATTAGCTTCATTTTCACTGTATGTAACAAATGTGTGGATTTTGGAATCAGTGACTGCTAAAGTGAACCAGGCGCATGCAGTGCCAGCACACGTGTGTGTAGTGTGTGAGAACCAGGACAGATAGGATGGTAGGATGAAACAAGCAGTCAGGAGAGGACAGGCCGCATGCCTGCATAAACCACTTCAGTTTTGTACTCTCAGCAGGTAGCAACTTGAGCTCAGAATATTAGCCCTTAGGACTGCAGGTAGCTAGCATCAGCTCACTCAGGACATCCAGCAGGTAGCTAGCATCGGCTCACTCAGCAGGCAGCTAGCATCGGCTCACTCAGCAGGTAGCTAGCATCGGCTCACTCAGCAGGTAGCTAGCATCGGCTCACTCAGCAGGTAGCTAGCATCGGCTCACTCAGCAGGTAGCTAGAATGGCTCACTCAGCAGGTAGCTAGAATGGCTCACTCAGCAGGTAGCTAGAATGGCTCACTCAGCAGGTAGCTAGCATCGGCTCACTCAGCAGGTAGCTAGCATCGGCTCACTCAGCAGGTAGCTAGAATGGCTCACTCAGCAGGTAGCTAGAATGGCTCACTC
Organism: Hyperoplus lanceolatus; assembly: GCA_026929865.2. Classification (NCBI taxonomy): domain Eukaryota; kingdom Metazoa; phylum Chordata; class Actinopteri; order Uranoscopiformes; family Ammodytidae; genus Hyperoplus; species Hyperoplus lanceolatus. Next base: position 2,557,017 of record CM049408.1, read on the forward strand.
AGCAGGTAGCTAGCATCGGCTCACTCAGCAGGTAGCTAGAATGGCTCACTCAGCAGGTAGCTAGAATGGCTCACTCAGCAGGTAGCTAGCATCGGCTCACTCAGCAGGTAGCTAGAATGGCTCACTCAGCAGGTAGCTAGCATCGGCTCACTCAGCAGGTAGCTAGAATGGCTCACTCAGCAGGTAGCTAGCATCAGCTCACTCAGCAGGTAGCTAGCCTCGGCTCACCCAGGGCCTCCAGCAGGTAGTCAGCTCACTCCGGGCCTCCAGCAGGTAGTTAGCTCACCCAGGGCCTCCAGCAGGTAGTTAGCTCACTCCGGGCCTCCAGCAGGTAGTTAGCTCACTCAGGGCCTCCAGCAGGTAGTCAGCTCACTCAGGGCCTCCAGCAGGTAGTTAGCTCACTCAGGGCCTCAAGCAGGTAGCAGACCACATGAGCCGTGTGAAATGTAAACTAGTATTTTCAAATCACCTAAAGTCAGTTTGTACTGTTACATCCAAAGTGCAAAAGTGTACATTTAAAAAAAGGATTGTAGAATAAAATTTAGAGTAAAAAATCACTTAAAATGGTTTCACATGTTGGTAGTTCATCAACACGTATGACATAAGTTTTTCTACGTGAATACATTTGCTTTGGCACAACATTTGATTAAGTTGACAGCAAGAAAATTTACTTTTACATGCAAAATACCTATTTTGGTGAAAAAAACATGTTTACCACAGCACCATGAGGTCCTCTCTTTCAGGGCAATAGGGAAATGAGAGGGGCTTGAAAACATATATCTCACATGACCACAAATGTTTTCCGTTGCCTAGATACAGGGGGTGGCTCACATTACCCGATGCCTCAGATTCCCCCGTTCTCCCCTATAGGTATTCCCATTGTTTTAGAGATTATTTCATGCTGCTTGACAGGAAAAAAACGCTATCATTTCTGAATTTTTACTTTGTTTATGTTCCAGAATCAGTTATAAGCCTCTGGGCAGAAAAAATATTTTTGTATTCATGTGACGATAATGCTGGTGGAGGCTTGCAATACAAAATACCTAGCCACCTTGATCTTATTTATCTGCCCCCCTCTCTCTCTCTCTCTCTCTCTCTCTCTCTCCCTCTCTGTGTGACCTGGCATTACATCCATTTCTGAAGCTACACAAAAGGTAAATAAATGAAAAAGCAAGGGCAGAAAAGGTTGGCGCTTGGTATACAATATATAATACAATTTTGATAAATTGCAAGTGTATAGGGTATACATTCCTCTCTACCACTCCATCTCTCCATCCTTTTCAAATATGTTGTGGCATTTTTATAGAGTGCTTGGCGGCCTTATCAGTGCAGGAGTCACTAGGGCTGACTCCTGTTGATGCATTTTTATTATTGTATTGTTGTTACATGTTTGAAATCAATTATTCATTCATTCATTCTCTGTGCATGAAAGCATAAAATTATATAATCAAATCCTACCAACCTGCTGTGTGCGTGGGAATAAAAGGAAAACTTGACCTTTTCATTGATATAGATTTGTATGGGGTGTGTATAGTATGTGTCAGAGTCGATTAAACTTTGCATTACAGGAAAAAAAAGTTTTCCATTGATTTGATCATGAATAGTGATGTTGTGCCTTGGCTTTTATAAGCACACAGTGAAAAGCTTTTGGTAGACTGCAGTGATATCAGCTCTGTCTGTGGTCATGTGCATTGGCTATGCTTCATATGCCTTGTTAACAGTATTGGCGTTGTGTGCGCCAGCCAGAGCGAGGCGTGCCTCTTTCTCCCATGTTCCCATGTTAACAGGTTTAATCAGGTTCCCATGTTAACAGGTTTAATCAGGTTCATGTTAACAGGTTTAATCAGGTTCATGTTAACAGGTTTAATCAGGTTCATGTTAACAGGTTTACTCAGGTTCATGTTAACAGGTTTAATCAGGTTCATGTTAACAGGTTTAATCAGGTTCATGTTAACAGGTTTAATCAGGTTCATGTTAACAGGTTTACTCAGGTTCATGTTAACAGGTTTACTCAGGTTCATGTTAACAGGTTTTATCAGGTTCATGTTAACAGGTTTAATCAGGTTCATGTTTACAGGTTTAATCAGGTTCATGTTAACAGGTTTTATCAGGTTCATGTTAACAGGTTTAATCAGGTTCATGTTTACAGGTTTAATCAGGTTCATGTTAACAGGTTTAATCGGGTTCATGTTAACAGGTTTAATCGGGTTCATGTTAACAGGTTTAATCGGGTTCATGTTAACAGGTTTAATCAGGTTCATGTTTACAGGTTTAGTCAGGTTTATGTTAACAGGTTTAATCAGATTCATGTTAACAGGTTTACTCAGGTTCATGTTTACAGGTTTAATCAGGTTCATGTTAACAGGTTTCATCAGGTTCATGTTAACAGGTTTAATCAGGTTCATGTTAACAGGTTTAATCAGGTTCATGTTAACAGGTTTAATCAGGTTCATGTTTACAGGTTTAATCAGGTTCATGTTAACCGGTTTAATCAGGTTTATGTTAATAGGTTTACTCAGGGAGCGTGTCTGCTCCAGCTCAGGAGGGATGCCTATTTTTGCCGTCGATGTGACATCAATTCCGGTAGGCACTGGATTGTGGGTCAGAATCGGCTAAATTGCATGCTGATTTCAACAGTAAAATTCTCGACCGGTTGTAGTAGGCATCCGGGTATTTATTATATATACTCACAAATGACCACAAGGATGAATATATCCACCTAGCTGTCTTCTGTTCACAGCCATTTCAACCACCACACTTGCTTGATGGCTACAAGGGATCATCCCACTGTTCCTAGAGCTCAATGTTCCCAGATTTACATGGCTCCAAAAGGGGATGCTTTGATAATGTCATATTTGGTTTTGTGGATGAAATAAAGTTGTAAACAACACTGACGTGATTTACCTTATTGATTCATCTTTTCAGTTCAGTTAAATTCAGTTTATTTTCTTGATTGTTCATTGTAGCGCAAAACACAGACAGGAATACAATTTTAGTTGTCCACCCATTTATACATCATTTACATCTCTATGAATCAATCACCCAATACTTTGCATATAATAACTCCCCATAAATACCATAAATACCTCATAAACTCCCCATAACCAGTAAAGGGCTTAGTGCAATAAATAGATACATCTGATGGGGGTAGTTTTGTTGGAGTGTTTTTCAGCAATGCAAAGTCCAGGGGCCTCATTTATTATTTAAGGTGTGCGTAGAAACCTTCCCAAAACATTGCGTTCGCACAAAGCCAAGAATGTGCTGCGCAAAAAAAAGTTGAGATTTATAAAACTGTGTGGCGCACTGTTGCACGCAATCTTCCCTTTATAATTACCCACCTGCGGTGAATTGTGCGCAGACGATCTCCACCCGTGTCCTCCCACTTCACCTCCCAGTTTCATCCCACAATCTTCCATACATGGCAAATGCTAAACAGCTCCTGAATATGATGACGCTCTTAATAAGCACGTCATTTTGACTGACATGAGGAGAAAAGGGAGGCAACCAGCCACAAAGAAAGCGACTGGGAAGGAAGAAAGCCTGTGCCATGCGCCGCTGTAACTGGCACAAAAACACACATGTGCGCGCTGATCACATATCATGATTGGCACAGTCATTACATTCTTTGTTAAGCTGTTTTGCCCAACTTTGTACTGTATGAAATAACACGTATTAGCGAACCTGTAGGACTATATGTAGGCCTATATAAAATGAGTTGTGAGAAGTGAAATAATGCATTAGCCTGTAGTCTATTCCAAAGCATTGTTTCCCTTCCGTGAGATCCACACATTTCCAACAACGTCAGATTATAGTTTAAACTTCCAGTGTAAATTGTTATAGGAAAGAGATGCAATAATTTGGTAAATTCATAACATGATTTTATCTAACAAAATATATAGTTTCAATTAATATTTTTGACCTTAACTTTGTACAAAACTACTTTTTACACACAGCCTAAAATAAAGACTATTTGGTAACACTTTATTTGAAGGCGTATACATAATGCTGTCATAAGACTGTCATAAGACTGTCATTACACTGTCATGACATATGTCATGAACATTATGAATGGTTATGAATGGTTATGACTGTTGTCATAAAGTGTCATTCGGTAAATTATGTCACGTTTAATGACACATTGACATTGTATGAGATGTCTTTTTTATGACAACCTGACATAAGCTAAGACAAAATAACTTGTCGATGTCTTGGTAATGACAACCTGACATAAGCTAAGACAAAATAACTTGGTAATGACAACCTGACATAAGCTAAGATAAAATAACTTGGTAATGACAACCTGACATAAGCTAAGACAAAATAACTTTTCCGTGTCTTTGTAATGACAACCTGACATTAATGAAGACAAAATATCTTGGTTATGTCGACTTGACATTAACCAATAACATGACCTGTCATAAACATGTAATAGTAGGCTTAATAATCAAATGTAAAAAAAATGTTTTGATTTATGTTGTAAGATTACATTAAACTGTCATATGTGGAAGGTTTTGATATTGACTGTCATGAGACCTTTATTATACTGTCATGAATGTTTCTGTTGGCCTGAAGTAAAGTGAAACAATTTGGACAGTTCATTAACATGTCATGAAGCGTTATTACACTGTCTAATGCCTTTATAACAGGCTCATGAATGATTCTGTAGGACTAAAGTAAAGTGAAACAATTTGGACAGTTCATTAACATGTCATGAAGCGTTATTACACTGTCTAATGCCGTTATAATATGCTCATGAATGATTCTGTTGGCCTGAAGTAAAGTGAAACAATTTGGACAGTTCATTAACATGTCATGAAGCGTTATTACACTGTCTAATGCCTTTATAACATGCTCATGAATGATTATTTTGGCCTAAAGTAAAGTGAAACAATTTGGACAGTTCATTAACATGTCATTAAGTGTTATTACACTGTCTAATTTTGACATTGACTGTCATGAAACCTTTATTATACTGTCATGAAGTATTGACTTTACCTCAAAGTGAAACAATTTGGACTTTTCAGTAAATATTATTACACTTAATTATACACACAACAGTGTTAACTGCAGTAGTATCCCCTTTATAGATGTAACATGAAGCATATCAGTATTACATGTGGAAAATACCTTAACAAAAGCAATATAAGTCAAGACAGTCTGTTTTATTTGCATTGAGACACTTAACAAAAAATATATACATACACTTAAAACAGAAATAAGAACTACTACTTTAAAATCAAATGCACTTTCCAGTCCTTAAATTAACAATCCAGAGATTGTATGTTATATAATATATGTTATAATGGCTGCTAAAAATCACCAGGAAGAGATCAGCTTAAACACAAAAGGAGGGCAAATGGCACTCAGCCTTCAAACTTTGTAGGCATGTTAGCTTCAGCATACAACTAGTGCAAACTTGTAAGTGAATACGGTGCTTAAACAGGCAGATTGCAGATCAGCAAATCATAGAGCTATTAGCACACACAATAATAACAGAAATATACATTAGATCAGGTTGAAGTAAATAAAAGATACATAAAATAAAAGAGACTGTGTAGGCCTACTGCCCTGGCAGTGCGTAGTATGGAGCATGACAGCCAGCTAACATTTAAAAGCCCAATAAAGAATAAAAGACACAATGCTTGACTTCTCTTGTTTCTTCGTGAACCTTGTATTGGTAGGTTTTTCTTTGTAAAACTGTAACATAGACATGAAAAAATAAATCAATACACACACAGTACCAGACCTATACAGACAGTAGACAATACACAGTAAGTAGTATATGGTAAGTATACACACAGCTATGCTATTCCTATTTAAGTATTAAACAACACATGACTGTAAAAACACAGCTTTGCATGTATGACAAAGTATAGTGAGCTAGCAAACAATTAGCTTCTGTAGTAGTGTACCTGCTAGCTAACAGGGCCACATGTGCAATCAAATAAACATACAAGTAGCTTACTTTACATTCTTACACCTGAAAGCTAATGTTAACATTGCACACTATCAACACTTACAGACAAATAGTCTCCAAGGCAAAGGCGTTATAAAGAAATACCCTGCAGCATTTATCTGTAGGCTATGCTGGTCCTATAGTCTGCATACAACTGTGAACAAAATGTAGGCTACATCAAACACCGGTGATGTGGCGCTAGATCCTGTATGAAACACGTGAGGGCTCACTCTGACACTTTTTCCAAAAACCAAGATAAAATAAAAATATTAACACTTCATATTCACTTAGGAAAACTGCTATACAACAATACTTGCAATTGCAATATGTCAAGACAGTCTGTGCTGCCTTAACTATAAGTCAGTAATTATTGTTGTATAGCAGTTTTTCAAAGTAAATATGACGTTTTAATATTTTCATTTTTGGAAAAAGCGTCAGAGTGAGCCCTCACGTGTTGCATACAGGATCTAGCGCCAAATCTCCAGTCGTTGCCTAGCTTACAATTTTTTTCCCAGTTGTATGCAGTCTACCGGGACATCATGGCCTATGCATGCTGCTGAGTATTTCTTTATAACGCCTTTGCCTTGGAGACTATTTGTCTGTAAGTGTTGATAGTGTGCAATGTTAACATTAGCTTTCAGGTGTAAGAATGTAAAGTAAGATACTTGTATGTTTTTTGATTGCACATGTGGCCCTGTTAGCTAGCAGGTACACTACTACAGAAGCTAATTGTTTGCTAGCTCACTATACTTTGTCATACATGCTAAGCTGTGTTTTTAGAGTCATGTGTTGTTTAATACTTAAATAGGAATAGCATAGCTGTGTGTATACTTACCATATACTACTTAGTGTGTATTGTCTACTGTCTGTATAGGTCTGGTACTGTGTGTATATTGATTTATTTTTTCATGTCTATTTTACAGTTCTACAAAGAAAAACCTACCAATACACATGGGCTTTTAAATGTTAGCTGGCTGTCATGCTCCATACTACGCACTGCCAGGGCAGTAGGCCTACACAGTCTCTTTTATTTTATGTATCTTTTATTTACTTCAACCTGATCTAATGTATATTTCTGTTATTATTGTGTGTGCTAATAGCTCTATGATTTGCTGATCTGCAATCTGCCTGTTTAAGCACCGTATTCACTTACAAGTTTGCACTAGTTGTATGCTGAAGCTAACATGCCTACACAGTTTGAAGGCTGAGTGCCATTTGCCCTCCTTTTGTGTTTAAGCTGATCTCTTCCTGGTGATTTTTAGCAGCCATTATAACATATATTATATAACATACAATCTCTGGATTGTTAATTTAAGGACTGGAAAGTGCATTTGATTTTAAAGTAGTTCTTATATCTGTTTTAAGTGTATGTATATATTTTTGTTTAGTGTCTCAATGCAAATAAAACAGACTGTCTTGACTTATATTGCTTTTGTTAAGGTATTTTCCACATGTAATACTGATATGCTTCATGTTACATCTATAAAGGGGATACTACTGCAGTTAACACTGTTGTGTGTATAATTAAGTGTAATAATATTTACTGAAAAGTCCAAATTGTTTCACTTTGAGGTAAAGTCAATACTTCATGACAGTATAATAAAGGTTTCATGGCAGTCAATGTCAAAATTAGACAGTGTAATAACGCTTAATGACATGTTAATGAACTGTCCAAATTGTTTCACTTTACTTCAGGCCAAAATAATCATTCATGAGCATGTTATAAAGGCATTAGACAGTGTAATAACGCTTCATGACATGTTAATGAACCGTCCAAATTGTTTCACTTTACTTTAGGCCAACAGAATCATTCATGAGCATGTTATAACGGCATTAGACAGTGTAATAACGCTTCATGACATGTTAATGAACTGTCCAAATTGTTTCACTTTACTTAAGGCCAACAGAATCATTCATGAGCATGTTATAACGGCATTAGACAGTGTAATAACGCTTCATGACATGTTAATGAAATGTCCAAATTGTTTCACTTTACTTTAGTCCTACAGAATCATTCATGAGCCTATTATAAAGGCATTAGACAGTGTAATAACGCTTCATGACATGTTAATGAACTGTCCAAATTGTTTCACTTTACTTCAGGCCAACATAAACATTCATGACAGTATAATAAAGGTCTCATGACAGTCAATATCAAAACCTTCCACATATGACAGTTTAATGTAATCTTACAACATAAATCAAAATAGTTTTTTTTACATTTGATTATTAAGCCTACTATTACATGTTTATGACAGGTCATGTTATTGGTTAATGTCAAGTCGACATAACCAAGATATTTTGTCTTCATTAATGTCAGGTTGTCATTACTAAGACACAGACAAGTTATTTTGTCTTAGCTTATGTCAGGTTGTCATTACCAAGTTATTTTGTCTTAGCTTATGTCAGGTTGTCATTACCAAGTTTTTTTGTCTTAGCTTATGTCAGGTTGTCATTACCAAGACATCGACAAGTTATTTTGTCTTAGCTTATGTCAGGTAGTCATAAAAAAGACATCTCATACAATGTCAATGTGTCATTAAACGTGACATAATTTACCGAATGACACTTTATGACAACAGTCATAACCATTCATAACCATTCATAATGTTCATGACATGTGTCATGACAGTGTAATGACAGTCTTATGACAGTCTTATGACAGCGTTATGTATACGCCTTCAAATAAAGTGTTACCGACTATTTGCTCTCCCACTGGCCACTCACGGACACACCTCCCGACATATATGATATTATTATAAAGTAGAATTATAAGATTCAATTTAAAAATATAACCAAAATATGTATAGACCTACTTGATAAGTAAATCAACCTACATCATTACTGCTTGCCATAGACAACAGTAGCATATATTCGCAACAATAGGTACGCACATATAATTGATTAAATATATTGGGTGCCATGCATTCCACAAGGATATGTGTGTTTTTCCGATGACAGAGCTTTATTTTGTGGCGTTGCCATTGAGTGTCGCTGATTTCCCGAGTCAGGAAAACCTTGCGGAAGCTCTACGCATGGTCAAAAGTTGGTGTGGAAATACGCACACTTCTCCGCAAAGAATTGTTTTATAAATGGCAACGTTTGCCACTGCACATCTGCCTGTCTACGCAAAGTTTTTGTGCGCAGCAAGCTTTATACATGAGGCCTCAGGTCATAGTAATGGAGGTGTATGGGAGGCAATTGTGTCACAGAGGGGTGTCCAATGGGGAGTGTTTGTATGTGGGGGGGGGCAGACTGTCTATTTAGCAGCCTGACTGCCTGGGGGTATAGACTGTTGGCCAGCCTGCTAGTTTTGGCCCTGATGGACCTATATCTTCTCCCAGAGGGCATTGGTTGAAAAAGATGGTGTGCTGGGTGTAGATTGTCCTGAAGGTTGTTTCTCACATGGTGCATGCAGCGGAAGGTGTACACAGTCGTGATGTCTGGAGGGTTGACCACGATGATCTTCCCTGCAGCTCTCACCACTCTGTGTATGGCCTCCTTCTCTGTGCTGGTGCAGCCGGCAAACCATACCAAAAACACATACACACTCTCCACTGCACAGTTGTAGAAGTTGACCATTGTTCTCTGGGGCAGTATCGAACATCTCAGCCTCCTGAGAAAGTAGATGCGTTGTTGGGGCTTCGCTGTGGCAGGGGCAATGTTTTTCCCATAGATAGTAAATAATATGGATGTAGCATCCGGGCTGACCTCAGTTATTCACACGGCATCCAATAATACTGGTTTGTGCGCGTCGCCATTTTGTGAGGGGGAGGGAGATAGCTGACGTATACCTCGGAGGCAAAGTGAGGGACAACGGGCGGAGAGCTGTCACTCAAGAGATTGCGCCAGTGGTGTTTCTACATGTAAAAAACAGGTGGGGCTAGGCTAATATATTTTTTTAATTACCAGGGTCCGTGACGTCACCCGTTTGTCTTCACAGTCGTGGCGATAAGAGGTCAGTAAGAGGTCACTGAAATAGGAAAAAAAGACGTACCAGTGTCCATGACGTCATCCGTTGGTTTTCGCAGCAAACAATCTTGGTAGAGGTTGACTCCTACTCCCGACTATCCTGCAAAACAACAACACAGAGTCACGATGTAGAAATATAGTTCAACATCTGACCTGTAGAGGGCAGTAATACGCTAAACAGCGTCTAAACTGTCGGAATATTACAAGAAGAAGAAGAAGTGCACCACGTGCTCCTTGACTGACTACTAATACTGCTGCACTGAACCGTGACGACGTCTTCACAGACTTCCAAGTTGGATTCCTGCGAATAGTTGCAAGTTGGTAAATTAATCTCGACGACAAAATAAAACATGAAAAATGTGTTAATATTAATAAATTAAGGGTATAAGACAGAAAAACAACAAGAACATAATACCTATACGTTGTGTACTATTTGTGTAGGTGTATTATATACGCTATTTAGTAGGACATCAAAACATTGCAATGATGATTGTATAGGTTTTAGAAGTGTTTTCAATAACTTCAGAATAAAATGATACTAGTGCAAACAGCTGGTAGAGCTACTATAAGAACCCAATATCATTTTACCATGGAGTACACCTCCTCCTCCCATAGGCCTAGGCAGCATCCTGGAGGAGAAATCAAAGATAATAGCTGTGAAAGAAAAGATTCAGAATGGCCTGTCTTGGTTTAAAGCCCACTCACCACGGCAGGCCAGGAGTGGGAACATTTAAGATGGGACAAACATAAACAGACTGAAAAGCACAAGACATAACAAACAAACACAACATTACATTATCATGCAGATATTATGAATTTTTTTTTGTGTGATTTTGTTTTATATATTTTTTTTGTTTTTTTTGTTAAGAACATGTAGAACCCTTTAAGTGAACCCGGGAGGTTGCATATTATGTACTTGTTGGAGTTGGTGTGGCTGTGAGATGCTCACTTTCATCCTGGGAGTTGTTGGAAGAGGAAGGAGGCACGGCGGTCCTTCCTCTGGGAAAACTTTTCGATGACTTTGGGAATGAAGTCATGTAGCTGGTGGATCAGGTGGCTTTCAATTGAGAGCATGGCCAATGCGTTGAGCCTCGGCTGTCCCATGGTATTGCGGCTGAAGGTTTTGATCCTCTTTAAGGTTGAAAAATTCCTCTCTGACTCCGCTGTCGTCATGGGTGTGGTTGCAATTATTTTTAGCAGAACAATGGTCTCAGCAAAAACCTCATCTAAGTTGTTCTGATGGATGGATTTTAACAGTGACAGGGCCGTCTTACCTGTGTGAAGCTCACTGTGGCGGTACAGCGTGATCAGCTCGGACTTCAACTTTTCTTTCTTATCCAAAGGCCAGAGTTTCACAGCACAATCCAGCTCTGATGTAGGGAATTGCAGCACAAACTGGGGGAAGAATGAGCTGTCAACCAGCTTTGCAGCAATCAAGTGGTCACTCTGTGAAAACCGCTGTTCTACCTGAGAGGTGATTGTGTCACACGCCTCCTTCATCACCGGCGCTGTGTTGGTAACTCGTCTGCCTGGCTCGTCTGTTCCCTCATGAGAGGTGGCAGCCAAATTATCAGCTTGCTGCCGCATTTTCTGGACATTTTCCTTGAAATGTGCCAGTGCGCTGTTAATGCATGGGGCATCAATGCTACGTTTTTGCAGAGTGTTGTATAAGACATCCACTTCTGGCATGATCAGTGAAAAGAATTCCAGCAGCTGCAGAAAGGCTCTGTCCCGGAGTTTCTTTGACAGGCCCTATGCCTCACTTATGGTGATTTCATCCCATCCTGGCTCTGTGCGAATGGCCTCCATACACTTGAGCAGTGCTGCACGGGTCTCCCAAACGGCATTCACAGTACGACTTTTAAAATTCCATCGGACAGCTGGTGGCCTTGGAATGCGTCTGTCTGTTGCCTCTGAAAGAGCTGTAACACGTTTTGGAGAACAGGAGAAAAACGTGGCAAAAGCAGTCAGATCTGCAAAAAACACCTTTAGGATGCTGATCCTAGCTGAACACAGTTGCTGCAAAGTCAGGTTCAGTTGGTGGGCGTAGCAGTGAACAAACTGAGCCTTTGGGTAGGTCTCCTTCATCAGCGTCTGCACCCCACGCACATTCCCGCTCATTACGGCCGCACCATCGTAGGTCTGAGCGATCAGCTTTTCTCTGAGCTTCAGTGGCTCCAGAACGGCCTTGATGCTATTGCAAAGGCCGACACCAGTTTTGTCCTTGACTTCCACAAACTCTAAAAACCTCTCTGTCACTGTGTTACATGGCAAAATGTATCGCAGCACAACCACCATCTGTGATTTACAGGAGACATCAGTTGTCTCGTCAGCCTGTACAGCAACAAATGATGTCTCGTCCACTTGTTTGGCTATCTCGTCCCTGTACACTTCATACATGCAGTCTAATAATTCATTCTGTATGGTGCTTGATGTCCCTTTGAATACGGGCTGAGCGGCATAGTGCCGCTGAAGCCTAGCATCGCCCTCACACATTGTCTCAAAAAAACAACAGAATATCCCCGGATTCAGAGAGTCCGCCGACTCGTCGTGACCCCGCAGTGCTGTCTCACATTTCCCACACATTTTAATGCACGTGATGATCCGACTGAGTACATACCTGTTTTCCTCCACTTGCCTGTTATGCTCGTCAATACCGCGCCGGTAAGCACTGTCGATCTGGACAGCTACGTTCACCCGCCCCAAAAGACCCAATTTAATAGCATTATCCTGATGACAATTGCTGCTCTCATGTTTGGCTATCCTCTCCGACAGATGTTTTAAATCCTTGTATCCCGTCCTTGACCAAGTAACATCTCCACCACCACTGCCACCAAACAGCAAACAGGGGAAGCAAAAGAGTGCCTTATTTTGCTCACTTGCCGTTAGCCATTTCTTTTTGGTAAACCAGTCCACATTAAATGAACGGGTGTTTTTGCCAGCGGTTTGGCTAAAGCGAAAATCCCTAGGTTGGTGCGCACCAAGGCGTTTTACCTCTAATTTTTCCTCAAGACTAAGGGTCTCAAACCTGTGCACCAATAGGTGATCTACTCCATTCATGATGATGTTGTCGACTCGGTGTCGTTTTGCCTCTGACATCTTCGTGTAGTGCTGTGTTAGCAACGTTATCCTTCTCCTTTGTTCTCTTCTTCGGGCTACTGGACTTTTCGCGGCACTACAGCGTCACAGTGGTGGAACGAACCATGATGACCATATTTGTCCTTCCAGTGCCGGAGGGGCTCCGACCGTTGGGCTAAAATAATCTCCGTCCACTATAACAGAGAAACACTACGAGCATGCGCATTTCGCAGTTGTTCACGTACATACACATGCATTGCGCAGGAAGGGCAAAAGGCGAACGAGCCCCTTAGGCCTTCGGCCCAAATCTGACTGGCTCACACGGCTGCCGTTGTCTGACTGCAGAGACCGTGGACTTGGCACAGGCCATGGCAGAGACACAAATCAGACAAATACAATCTGAAGAAGCAAGCTAGGGTCGGCTAAAAATGAACTAAAAGCGCATATATTTATATATATTTATATATATATATATATATATATATATATATATATATATATATATATATATATATATATATATATATATATATATATATATATACATACATACATACATATATATATATATATATATATATATATATATTTTATTTTTTTATTTATTTTTTATTGTGAGAGTAGGTGGGGCTTCGCCCCACGTGCCCCTAATGGCCAGTCGCCACTGGATTGCACCAATACATTTTAACCTCCAAAAGAATAAAAACTAGCGCGGGCCAAAGAAATTCACCCCCCTCAGTGTTGTCATGGAGATATGACCTAAACATACTGACTAACATACTTTCGTGGCCCAGGCTGTAAATAGGTTTAATAATGCTGTGAAAACGGCATGTTTAACATTGGAGTCAATGAGAGATGGCTGTCTTCTGCTCCCAGCCCCCAGTGGCACTTCCTGGTTACTACAGTTGTGGTCACTTCCTTATTGGATGGTGGTAAAAATTGCTGAGGTTGGGGCTTGGTTTTTCCCCATGACAGGTCCTCCGACAGTCACACCTAAAAACTTAATGAGGAGTGGGGAGTGGCTCAGTTGTCCGGTCTTATGGAAATCCACAATAACTTCCTTGGTCTTTTTTGTGTTGAGGGCCAGGTTGTTGCTGCTGCACCATGCTGCCAGCAGTTGGACTTCTCGCCTGTGTGCAGTCTCATCATTCCCGGTGATGAGACCGAGCACTGTTGTGTCGTCGGCAAATTTGGGTGGATGGGGAGGAGGAGCTGCAGTCTTATATGGAAAGTGTGTAGAGAAGTGGGCTAAGCACACAGCCCTGGGGGGCCCCGGGTTGATGGTCAAAGTGGAGGACTTGTGCTTGCCCACCCTTACATCTTATATATGGTTTGTTAGAAAGTCCAGTATCCAGTTGCATAATGTGGTGCTGAGTCCAAGTCCATGGAGTTTGTGACTGAGTTTGTTTTGCAAGATTGTGTTGAATGCTGAGCTAAAATCAACAAAGAGAAACCTTGCATATGTGCCCCTGTGTGCTCTAGGTCTTCTAGCAGAGTGTGTAAAACAATAGCTATAGTATCCTCTGTTGACCTGTTCTTCCTGTATGCACATTTTTTTTGTTTACCTTTTATTTATACAGAGACTCTTTTACAAAGGAGACCTGTTCCCATTCCCACTTTACCGTTCACACACACATTCACACACCGATAGCAGGCTAACTATCGACATTCACACGAGGCAAGGTGGGCGAAGTGTCTTGCCCAAGGACACAACAACCATGACTCAGGTGGCAAGGCGTGGAGTGAGCCGCCAACCCTTTGATCATTGGCCGACCCGCTCTACCACCTGAGCCATAGTTGCCCCGGTATTGATCTAGTGAGGGCGGTATGGCAGCTTTATGTGTGTGATGACCAGTCTCTTAAAACATTTAGCAGCGATGGGGGTGAGTGCCACTGGCCTGTAGTCATTCAGGCCTGTGACATTAGACTGCTTGGGGACTGGAAGTTGTGGCTGATTTGAAGCATGCAGGGAGCCATGAATTCGCCAGAGACAGGTTGAAGATGGTAGTGAAGACCTGTGCTAAACCACTGGCTGTGTTATGTTATGCAGAAGGAAAAAGATCCATTATATATCAGTGTGTATATAAATAATTTGCCTTGTCCACCTCCTAGGAAATAAGTAATAGAAATTTCACTCTGGGCATGTGGACTAGTTTTTCCCCGACATATTAACCCATTGTGATGAGGTGTCGACTCGGTGTATGATCCATTTTGAAAGTGCATGACGTAATGACTTTTCTGACCTGACTTTGGTCGCTCATGCACTCAGTAACTCAGCAACATTCACATTTGTAGGTCTGGCCTCGATCTGTAGTTTGGACAAAAATGGTGTAGCTCAGTGGGTAGGGTGGTCGGCCCACAACATCAGGGTCGGTGGTTCGATCCCCTATATCCCCGCCACATGTCCAAGCGTCCTTAGGCAAGGCACTGAACCCTAAATTGCTCCCGATAGTTAGCTTGCACCCTGCGTGGTAGCTGCTGCTATTGGTGTATGAATGTGTGCTCCAGTTATAAGTGGCTTTGGATAATGACATGTAATGTAATGTAACAAAAACAACAATAAAAAAGTATTTCTTAAAGAGTCACGACCCCCTTTCAGATGTAATCTTCCTCGCGGTATGACTATATATCAGTTTGTTCATTTTTAAGTCATTGAATGGTTCAAGTCTCTTCTGATTGAAAGCTGCAGTTCCATGACCTTGACAATCTAACTGTGAATAAAACGACAAAGAAGTTTCCGATAGCCGCGTTTCCTTGAACTTAAGGTGAGACACTGAAGGCAGAAAAACATACTTGTATCAAGCACTGCTCAGTTTAGAGATTTGTGTCTATTTTGCTTCTATAACTTCTCTCTTCTTTCATACTAGAATAAAGTAAAGGTCCAAAATGTACAAATAGGTGTTTAATTGACTACACAAATGACTGTACAAATCAATGTGCCTCATTTGACCTTTCAGGTTTGAAGAATTTTTTTCTTTCCCGAACCCAAGAACTTCTGTTGTCTAAAGGTATGTCAGTCAGAAACTGGCAAAAGTAATGGTTTGACTTATCTCACTCTTTTTGTCAGGGGTAAAAAAAAACTTTTTATTTAAATGTTAAAAGTCAAATAAGAAATTTGTTTCATGTTGAGAAATTGTTTCATTCTCTCACTCCTATAAGTCTTCTCAAGAGGAAGGCATTTGAAAGGTTTCCTGAGTGATGCTTGTGCAGATGGAGAACACTGGAGAAAGGTAAAACATGTGTTGGGAACAATCCCCTAATCAATGTGTCTGTGCTTCTGTAAATCAAAGAGATCAGCATGAGATGAAATGTTTGGAAGAGAAAAGCAGTGCCAGTAGCTATTAAATGACTTACCAACTTCTTGGGTTTTGTTCTTTTGCAAGATATTCTAGAAGTGATTTGGTATAGGTGTCTTTCCTCAAATGAATCCGTCAGCTGTTTTTATTGTGAACATCAGTTGAAGTGTACAGCCAAAGGGAAATAATAATATTTTTTTATTGATGAATTGTTAAGCTGCAGGAGGATGGGCTTTACCATGCCAGTAGCATTTTATGCCTTTGATACTGCAGTGCTAGGACTGACGGGCATGTAGACGAAGGCAAAGGACAGAATGTTGACTGAGGGGTTTGAGAGGTGAACTTCCAGTGTGTGAAAATGCTGATGCAGTTTCATTTTTCTTCAGAAGTGTATTGCTGCCATGCTAGAAAAATAAAGATGGATCAGTATGTTATAATGTGGAAATGTCAATGTTGAATGTACTGTTAAAGGTTAAAGACATGGTAGAATGCAAGATGGTGGCGCGCATACACACAGCAGCTTGGCAGCTCTCTTGTCTGCCTGTTTTTCACATTTTGTCTTATGTTGGTGTGGTTATAATTCTGTGTATTGCTCTTTTCATGATAGAGCCAAAACACATTTTTAGAAATACATCGACCAAAAAAAACCTTCAATCCTTAAGAATGAGGAGAAAAGATAAATACAGTAACGTGGCTCATTTAGTCAATTTGATGGAGGCACTCCATGCTTGGTTTGAGACAGGCCGAGATCCTGCCTTCATTGAGAACATTCGATGATATTCTGATGAGAATGTGTACAATAAGGAGGATTTTAAAATGCATATGGCAGGAAGAATACAATGAAAAATCATGTTCAGCCCCCTCTGCATAGTGTTATTTCTCAATAATCAGTTGGACGGTATGCAAAGACAGGCCTAGAGTTAACGTTATTGTTATCTGGAGGGGCACAGAATGCTTCGTGGACAGAGGCTACACCATCTCAGCTGCATCCATGCTGGGTGTGTTGTGACACACTGTTCCTCGTTGCCTACCCTGTCTTGTGTTTAAGTCCTTGTGTTTCATTGTTCCTTGTCTTAGCATTATCATTGTTGCTGAGTCCGGTCCTCCGTGTTACCTGTGTTACCACTGTTCTCTGTGTGTTTTGCCTTTTGGCCTTTTTTGAGTTGTTGTACTTTTGGAGAATAAATTATTTGCATTTGTGTCCCACTTGCCTGCCTGCCCACCAGCTGCATCACAAACCCCGATGCAGCGCCAGATCTCCCCCTCACTAAGCAAAGGGATCTGTGGATGTTATCAGTGTTTTTGGAGCTTATGTGAGAAGACAGAAGAGAAGGAGGGAGAAAAATGGGTGTTTGACCTCAAACAAAAAATACAGTATATTGTATATCTATTTCCCTACAATAAAACTTGATGAATCCCCTTGGATACAATCAGGCCCGGCCCTGGGCATAGGCAGTATAGGCAAATGCTAGGGGCGCATCCATCCGCAGGGGACGCCGCTACAAAAAAATAAAAATAAAAAATGGGCTACCAAAACTTTATTTAATTTTTTTTTTTACTAATACTGTTAATACTATAATTTCAAAATATGAGTTAAGCTTAAAATATGACAACTACTGAGGATAGACAAACTATAAAAAAAATTGAAGCGCCCCCCTCTCCTCCGATAGACTCTTCCAGATTTCTGGCGATCAGCCAGGTATCTGAACGGGAACCGGAAGGAAAGAGCGCACACCATGTCAAAATGACAAAAGCTCTCTCGTGTCAAGGGAAGACTGAGAAGGAACAGAAGAGGAGGAAAAACGTGACAAAGACACAAAGACAGAGGTAGGCCTACAGTGACGTTAATGTGATGAATGAATAGTGTGCTGCATTGTTTTAGCCGTTGTAGTAGCAGTGTGTTAACTTGCTAGCTTACTTTTGGAAGATGGGTAACGTTACTCCCAGCTTAAATTCATCAGAGGCATTTAGAAAGATTTTTCATGTAGCCTACATCCCCTGTCATAATTTGCCAAAGTTTGCACTGCTTGTAATGGTTATTGGAAAGCTATTCCTTTTCCACTATAATTAATGGTTGTCAACCTTGGGTTCATTGTGTTAGTTTACATCAGTGTTAAAAGTGCACAGTATAATAACTGTTAATATTGCATACTTGAGGCAAGTCAAGTTTATTTGTGAGGCACTTTTCAACACAAGGTAAATCAAAGTGCTATACATAAAGCCATGAGATATCATCAGAAGGCTTGATTCTGATTTAATAAAAAGCAGGAGCAAACTTTTCCGTTTGATTGTACCTTACCTACAGCTTTCCATTAGTTACTGCTTCTCTTCACTCTGGTTGGATGCTAAACTGCATTTCCTTTTAATGACAAGAGTTTAATCTTATCTAATTCCCATTTTAAAGCTTTTCATCATGTAAATAATCTAACAACATATACATACAATAATGTAACAACGTATACTTCTCTTTTCTCTTCAGGTTTTCATTTGAAATACTTTGAGCCACCTGTCCTGCAGACATCTTCTCCACCTTAGCACAGCCCAGTGATGCAGCATGAGGAATAAAGGCTTCACCAATAGACCCAAAGGCAAGAGTAGTCAGGCTGTAGCAAGGTGAGGTGAGCTGGTTGAGATATGAAGATGAGGTCTTAACATCTAAATGTAGACAGCTCTCTGTTGGAATCAAGTTAAATAGCAGTACAGACCAGAGGTCTCTGTCATTTAATTTTGTAATATAGCTTTTGTGTGGAATTATATTCAATACAAAGTTATGATTTATTGAAACTATATTTGTAAAAGATCATCATCATCATCATCATCTTCAACCGCTTATCCGAAATCGGGTCGCGGGGGCAGCAGCTTGAGCAGGGAATCCCAAACTTCTCTTTCCCGGGCCACTTCAACCAGCTCTGACTGGGGGATCCCGAGGCGTTCCCAGGCCAGCGTGGAAATATAATCTCTCCACCTAGTCCTGGGTCTTCCCCGAGGCCTCCTCCCAGCTGGACGCTCCTGGAACACCTCCCTAGGGAGGCGCCCTGGGGGCATCCTTACCAGATGCCCGAACCACCTCAACTGGCTCCTTTCAACGCAAAGGAGTAGCGGCTCTGCCCCGAGTTCCTCACGAATGACTGAGCTTCTCACCCTATCTCTAAGGGAGACGCCAGCCACCCTCCTGAGAAAGCCCATTTCGGCCGCTTGTACCCGCGACCTCGTTCTTTCGGTCATTACCCAGCCTTCATGACCATAGGTGAGGGTAGGAACAAAGATCGCCCGGTAGATCGAAAGCTTTGCCTTACGACTCAGCTCTCTTTTCGTCACAACAGTGCGGTAAAGCGAGTGCAAAACCGCCCCTGCTGCTCCGATTCTACGGCCAATCTCACGCTCCATTGTTCCCTCACTCGCAAACAAGACCCCGAGGTACTTGAACTCCTTCACTTGGGGTAAGGACTCATTCCCTACCTGTAGTAGACAATCCATCGGTTTCCTGCTGAGCACCATGGCCTCCGATTTAGAGGTGCTGATCCTCATCCCAACCGCTTCACACTCGGCCAAAAACCGATCCAATGAGAGCTGAAGGTCACAGGCCGATGATGCCATCAGAACCACATCATCCGCAAACAGCAGAGATGAGATCTTCAGACCACCAAACTGCAACCCCTCCCCACCACGACTACGCCTTGATATCCTGTCCATAAATATCACAAACAGGATTGGTGATAAAGCGCAGCCCTGGCGGAGGCCAACCCCCACCGGAAACGAGTCTGACTTACTACCGAGAACCCGTACACAGCTCTCGCTTTGAGCGTACAGAGATTGGATGGCCCTGAGAAGAGACACCCTCACCCCATACTCCCGCAGCACCCCCCACAGTATCTCCCGGGGAACCCGGTCATAAGCCTTCTCCAGATCTACAAAACACATGTAGACTGGATGAGCAAACTCCCAAGCTCCCTCTAGGATCCTTGCGAGGGTGAAGAGCTGGTCCGTTGTTCCACGGCCAGGACGGAATCCGCATTGTTCCTCTTCAATCTGAGGTTCGACTATCGGCTGAACCCTCCTTTCCAGCACCTTGGAGTAGACTTTGCCGGGAAGGCTGAGAAGTGTGATACCCCGGTAGTTGGAACACACTCTCTGGTCCCCCTTTTTAAAAATAGGAACCACCACCCCGGTCTGCCACTCCTTCGGCACTGTACCCGACTTCCACGCAATGTTGAAGAGGCGTGTCATTAGAGCTGCAACGATTAATCGACTAATCGATTATTAATCGATTATTAAAATAATCGCCAACTATTTTGATAATCGATTAATCGTTTCGAGTAATTTTTAAATAAATAAATAATAATAATAATAATAAATTTTTAAAATAAAATGAAATGTCAAAGACAAAGCTATCCAGTTCTGTGTGAGTGTATGAACAGTGGTGGACCTGACTGCAATGTAATGGGGGGCGCCAGCTAAAATCTTGCCTAGGGCGCCAAATTGGTCAGGGCCGGCCCTGGATACAATTGAGTCATTAAATGAATGAATGATTTATTTATTTCAAATATGCAACAACAATACAATATTAAAAATGCATTAACAGGAGTCAGCCCTAGTGACTCCTGCACTGATAAGGCCGCCAAGCACTCTATACAAATGCCACAACATATTTGAAAAGGGGTGGGAAGAAGTAAAAACTTGTTCAATCCCACCCCACTTCTTTAAACAATATTAACAGGTCATAAATCAAAATCAAAACTCAAAAGTACATGTTTCCTTCAGACTCATTTCTCATTTTCATGATATCAATTATATGTATCAAAACTTGCATATCTGTGTACACCATACCGATGCACATAGATACACACAAACGTACCAATACATAATCCTACACATACCCATGTTTCCTACTCACTGACACACTGAAAATGTCAGCCACTCCGACTGCCAGCACCACAGCAACTGTGGAGTCAACCATCGCAGAAGGCCGAGCCACCACAGCACGCGACACCACCCTTAAGACCAATACCTTACTGTACCTTTCTGCTAATAACACAGTTAACTAGTCATGTTAACAAGTAAAGAGACGTCGAAGCCCTCCTTCATTACTGTAACTCTGGAAAACCATCTCTTTGTATCTTCTTTTAAACTGTTTCATGCTTGGACATTGCTTGATCTCCATATTCAAACTGTTCCACAGCTTCACCCCACAAATTGAAATGCAAAAGCCTTTCCTGGTTGTTCGAATGCTGAACCTGTCAAATTTTTGTTTCCCCCTCAAATTATAACTAAGCTGTCTTTCATTAAATAATTTTTGAATATTATTTGGGAGTTTGTTGTTTATTGCTTTGTACATTACCTGAGCAGTTTGAAACTTCACAATGTCAGTGAATTTCATGATTTTTGACTGTAGAAATAATGAATGAGTATTGTCCAAATATCCAACCTTATGAATGACACGGATCGCTTTCTTCTGCAGGATAGTTACTGGTGCTAATGAGGTTTTGTAGTTGTTCCCCCAGACCTCGACACAGTAGATTAGATATGGCAAAAGGAGTGCACAGTAAAGAGTGTGGAGTGATTTATGATCCAAAGCCTGCTTTGCTTTGTTTATTACTGCAATGCCTTTTGACAATTTGGTTTTTACATGTTTTATGTGTGATTTCCAACTGATTACATCATCGATCATAACTCCAAGAAATTTTATTTCGTGCACTTTTTCAATTTCCACCCCATCTATTTCAATCTTTACCTTCACATCTCTTTTACCATATCCAAATAGCATCATTTTAGTCTTGGCCAGGTTTAGGGATAATTTGTTGTAATCAAACCAGTTTTTTAGTTTGATCATTTCTTCAGTAAGATCCTTCAGAAGCTCAGCGAGATTGTCTCCTGAGCAGAAGATGTTTGTATCATCCGCAAACAGGACTAATTTCAGTAGCTTGGACACTTTGCATATATCATTAATGTACTGTAAAAACAACTTTGGACCCAGTACTGACCCTTGAGGTACGCCACAAGCAATGTCCAAGCATGATGAGCAGTAATCACCCAACTTCACAAACTGTTTTCTCCCATTAAGATAACTTTTAATCCAATCTAGAGCAACTCCTCTTACTCCGTACTTTTCCAGTTTGCAAATTAATATGTCATGGTTGATTGTGTCGAATGCTTTTTTTAAATCGATAAAAACTCCAATTGCCTGTTGTTTCTTGTCTATAGCCGTTGTGATTTCCTCTATTGAATCAATTATTGCTGATGATGTTGATCTGTTTGATCTAAATCCATATTGACTGTCAGAAAGTAGATGATGCTTTTCTAAAAAAAGCATCTAACCTGGAGTTGAAGAGTTGTTCTAGAATCTTGGAGAATTGCGGAAGTAAAGAGACAGGTCTGTAATTTGTGAAGTTGTGTTTGCTCCCAGCTTTGTATAATGGTATAACCTTAGCAGTCTTCATTCCATCCGGAAAGGTCCCGGTTTGAAATGATAAATTGAATATATGAGTCAGCGGTTTTACAATTGCCGGTATTACCAGTTTTACTAGAGCCATATCTATGTCTTGAAAATCAGTGGATCTTTTGTTTTTGCAGTTGTTTGCAATGTCCAAAATTTCAGCATCATCCACTGCCTTCAAGAACATAGAACTGGGATTTCTATCTACCAGTTTCTCCATCTTTTCACCAGTTGTCCCTGGATCCGGAATTTTTTCTGCCAAATCTGGCCCCACATTGACAAAGAATGTATTAAAACTGTTAGCTACTTCTTCCATGAAGCAGAGTTCTTTCTTATAATACTATTTAAAAGATTCCATACTCTTTTTTATTTGCCCTTATGATATGAGTTAGCTTATTTTTATATTTTTTATATTTATTTTCTGCTTCTACAGTTTTCAATCTTATAAATTCTCTATAGAGTGTGTTCTTCTTTTTGCAGGCATTTTGTAATCCCTTTGTGATCCAGGGACAACTGGTGTAGTTCTTTTTGCAATTCCACTCCTTTACAGGACAATTTTTATCATACAAAATCTTAAAAATCCTCATGAATGTGTCATAAGCACTGTTTGAATCACCCTTTTCATAGACCACCTCCCATTGCAGCTCCCCCAAGTCGTTATTTAACAATTTGATGGATTCCTCTGTCCTTGTACGTTTGTACTGTTTTGGTCTATCTGTTCTGGTTATCTTATAATTACCATTGTACACCACAAAAACTGGTAGGTGGTCAGTGATGTCCTTGATTAATAAACCACTCTCTGATTTGTTTTCAATGTCATTTGTGAAAATGTTGTCAATTAGGGTGGCAGAATAGGAGGTGATTCTACTGGGCCTGGTGATTGTGAACAGACTAGGAGTGAAAAACAAAGCGGAAGCAATGAATAAGAAACACCAGTGTACAAAATGTAAGCATTCAACATAGCAATCAACAGTGGCATTCATGGGTCATTTCTACATCTCTCCATGAGTATGGACAATTGTTTAGAATAGTGACATGTCTCGTTACTTGTCTTTCTTATTGTTTAAAGGAATACTTCACCCATACAGAACCGGCGTTCTATCATTATAAAATCGCTATTATAATATAAGGAAAGAGGTTTGTCTTGACTCAGTCTTCCCTTGGTCCAGCTGTCCTAAAAATCCACACCCCACATTTTACATATTTTGGGCAGTGTGACGCGAAACGCGTCACACTGCCCAAAAGGCTAGAAGCGCCAAAGACTACAGGTCACTACTTCCACACATTTTTATGCCCACCAATAAGGAATGAGGGGGGCGGGAGCTAATGGACGAGATGTAAACACAACGTCCGCCATATTTCTCCCCCGCTTAGAGAGAAGCCGACTCCCGAGAAACTCCGACCATGATGGCACAAGGACATTTTCCATTTGTAACGCCTGAAGGGGATTTTTAATGTTAACTGCAGTGAACGGACATTCGTGTCTACCTGTACAAACAGGATTACAGCGAGGAAGAGAGGTGATAGTCGTAAGGAGGAAGAGGAGAAGCTAGCTGTAGCTACACTAGCAGCTGCTCCAGTCGCTGTGCCTGGTGTGTTCCCGGCGTTCACTGTTAGAAACGTCACCGTAGCTTTGCAGCAATTAACCCTGGAGACATATTTCAGTATTGACACGGTGAACTGGAAGCGCCAGCCACAGGCCGCGGG
Organism: Hyperoplus lanceolatus; assembly: GCA_026929865.2. Lineage (NCBI taxonomy): Eukaryota > Metazoa > Chordata > Actinopteri > Uranoscopiformes > Ammodytidae > Hyperoplus > Hyperoplus lanceolatus. The sequence continues at coordinate 2,581,459 of CM049408.1, forward strand.
GAGAGACGGACGTCAACCACAACACAGTAAGTTTTTATTTTTACTCATTCTCCGCCACACATATTGCATTTGTGCCTGCCTTTCTTTTTTCCCCTGGCGCTTGTGTTAGCAGATCAGAGCAGCTACACAGCGCTTCATTAATGGGAATTATCAAAGAAAAACTCATGTAACAGGCTGGTAAAAGCAGCGCTGCAGCAGTGAGACACTGACTGTGTGTGTGTGGGGGGGGAATGCGAGCTAGATAAACTGCACATACGTGATGTGACCCACTGCACATACGTAGGAAGTGTTACATCTTATTATTAAAGTTTTGAATCATGTTCTAAAATGTCTTATTGGCACTACGTTTTCCTGTGGTTGGTAACATGGGCAGCAAAGCCAACGTGAAGTAACCTTGCAGTTCTTTTTCATGTATGTGAGCTACTGCAGACTAAAATGAGCTTGTCTTACTAATGTTTTCCTCAATGTTTTATAGACAATATCGCCGATTCATGCAGTTTCCTGGCGTGAATCATGCAAAGAGAGAGACCCAGCACCTGACCATGCACCTGAGGAGCAGTACTGTGGCTATCAAGAAACAAGATCGAGCAGCTGTGACCAGAATGACCTGAACCAACACACTACACATTTTACTTTTATAAATAGTTGTTCATATGTTAGCGATTAAAACTTTGAACTCAAGTTGGTTGATGTGGTTTGTCTACTAACCAGAGTGCTGTTCAACTGGAGTACTATTAGAGAAATACAAATTTCTACTGGGGAAAAAGGTTGAGGACAATCTTCAGATGCTGAACTACTGTATTCAATAAACAAGCAAATGTTTTTTTATGCTATCAATATAGAAATGTGACCTGAAGTACTTCATTTTAATATGTTCTGGCTAGCTTTGGAAGCAACACTGATAGCTTAGTTATTTTTCTGGTTTATCTGTTTTTTCCTGTGATCCTGTCAGTATGATGAACCTACCTTGCATCTTTGTGATTTTATAACATTTACCTCATAGATTGTAGATTAAAAACAATATGACATACAGTAATCTGTGCATCAAAATCAGTTACTATTGTTCAGCCTCCAACCAACAAGTCTGTGGTGGTGAACATGGGTGTAGACCTTATAGGTCCATGGTGTACTGTAAACAGGAGTCCAAGGTAAGGTACAACAACACAAGATATTGTATTGTTTACAAAGGAAAATCTTGTGGCAAATCAATGCTATAGAAACCATGTAACACACGATGAGACAATTCTTAAAAGTAAAATGTCCAATATACGAACATGATAAAGATAAGATATAAAGGATGAGCTATGAACAAAACATTTTACAATAGGTCTAGAGGTGTGAGGACATAGTATTAGTATTGTTGCTGAATTTGATGTAGGGGGCTGTTATCCTCTCTGTGAAGCTCACTGCAGCCTCTTTGATGTGGGCACTGGTTGCAGTTGAGTGGGAGACAGCCATTGATCAACTTTAAACCCCACTATCAAAGCTGACATTGAGGGTGTAGACATCGGATTCTGAAAATTCTCCATAAAATACAACAGTTAGGACCATAAGTGAAACGTTAGCTTTGAGCACTCACTGAAAATGATAGCGGGTGAAATTTTTTTCTTTAGTTGCTTTACAAACACACAAACGGTTGTTACATTAGTTTGTTTCTGAAACAGTTTAGCAACCCCCCCCCCCCGCGCGCGACAGCAGCTATAATTGCATACTGTGTGAACAGAAATGTATTCTAATAGGTTGAAAGTCTTACCTGTACGCGAGTGCGTTCTGCAGGAGGTGGTGCATTAGTGTCTCTGTAGGACAGGGTCCCGGTCCGCATACGTCCCTCCCGTCCAGAGTTTCCTCTTCTTGCCCAGCATATTTGTTTCAGAGACCTCCGGTTTGAAGCTAGGCTAGTTTTGTTGATAGCGCGCAGCCTGTGGGTCTAGCTGCAGGCATTTGAAAAACTATCTTGAAACTGTAGCAAACTTAGCCAAGTGTGCGTTTCCTTCCCTCCATTTTACAGTGAAACCGGAAACTCATACTCAGAAAAAATCATTCATTGTGGAATCTAAATAGTGTCTGTATTTGTCGAGGTATCGCGCACAACTGTATTTGGAAGTTGTTGTTTACCAAATCTCATCAGAGTCAGACGAGACCTGGACGAGACGAGACTACAAGGGAAATGTGGGCGGGGCCTATGAGGACTGCGAGCGCAGTGCATTGTGGTAGTAGGAGGATTTCTGACTTTAGAGCTAGAGACAGCCAGAGAGACCATAAACACACTCTTTTTGCCTTTTCTCAGGCTAGGATGAACCGATTTCTAAAATTTTTGCATATTTATACTATATAGGAGCATAGAGTTCAATACACCTTCATGTTTCTACCGGGGGAATAATCCTTTAAGACACACAAAAAGTTCTTTTTTCGATCTGTTTTTCTCTTCTACGATTTAATCTCATTGCCAAAGCCTGAAATATAATCAATTTGGGATAACTTCATTGTTCTTGAAAATTTAGATTTCCCTATCTTCAACCAAAAATAAAAGCAATAACTCTCCTTCATTTCTGACACCTCAATTTTGGTATATTGCCTCATTTATTACTTTCCACTTATGTTCTCTTTGTGAAACAATGCTGCACACTTTGCATGTGTGTGAGGCTCTTTGGTATCCCAGTACAATATATTCCCTCATGTTTGGACAGTGTTGGGATCCCTTTACATGCAGTATGATGAAATAACAATTCTTTTTTTATATTAAAATGTTGCCTATTTTGACATCCTTTTGACATTATAATTAAAAGGAGACGAAAAATACCGTTTGGACCAGATTACTTGGACTGCTATATATGATTTAAATTTGAAGTTCTTTAGATTGTGATGAAAAATGTGCAGGATTTCTCTACTGTTTTCTACTAAAAAATACCAATAACTTCACTAGAGACTATGTCTTCATCATGTAAAATGGCATGTTTTTTCAGATTGCATTCGGACAGATATGCTGTGGGCAGTATGTGAATTCAAATGCTTGATTCAGCTGCTGTTTTATAAATGAAAGCATAACATAAATTGCAGAGACGTTTTTTTAAATAAGATAATAGGCAGGAAGAGGCTGTGAGAGGGGTGGTGAAGATCCTTAATGATGGCGGTGGCTCTGTGGGTACAGTGTTGCTGGAAAGGCCACCATCAGCAAAGGGAAAGGGGCACCGATAATCCTGCTGGCCGTCTTCACTATTCTGTTAAACTGCTGCTGTTCGTAGGCCTTACAGCTCCCGAACCAGGAAGTGAAGCTGTAGGTCAGGATGCTCTCTATGGTGCCCCTGTAGAAGGTGGTGAGTAGAGGAGGGGTGGGACCAGCTTTTCTTAGTCTCCGGAGGGAGTGGAGCCGCTGCTTGGCTTTTTTGATGACTGCTGTGGTGTTGGTGTAAGAGGTCAGATCGTCGGCCAGGTGAACTCCCAGGAACTTGATGCCGCTGACCCTCTCCACAGCTGCTCCAGCCACGCTCTGTGTGGTGTTGTTTGCCAGCCCTCCTGAAGTCAATCACCATCTCCTTTGTTTTCTCCACGTTGAGTATGAGGTTGTGGGACCTGTCCTGCACCACGTTGTATGCTGCTCCACCTCCATCCTGTATGCAGACTCGTCATTTTCACTGACGAGACCCACCACTAATGTGTCGTCTGCGAACTTGATGACGTGGTTGGTGCTGAATCTGGCAGTGCAGTCATGGGTGAGCAGGCTGAATAGCAGGGGGCTTAAGACACAGCCTTGGGGTGAGCCTGTGCTTACTGCTATTGTTGGTGATGTTTTGCTGCCCACCCTGACAGTCTGCTGCTGTGTCAGGAAGTCCAGGACCCAGTTGCAGGTGCCAGTGTCCACCTCCAGCAGTCTCAGCTTCTCCACCAGCTGTTGTGGAATGATGGTATTACAGTCAAAACCAAAATGATTCATACCCCTGGCAAATTTTGACTTAAAGTTACTTTTATTCAACCAGCAAGCTTTTTCTTGATTGGAAATGACACAGGCTTCTCCCAGAAGATAATAAGACAATGTAGGCATCATTGTGGAAAAAAATATATTTTTCAGCTTTTATTTACATTTGAACAAAAAGTGGCATGTCCAAAATTATTCTCATCCATCTCAATAGTCAATAGAAAAGCCTTTATTTGCTATTACAGCAATCAAATGCTTCCTATAATTGCTGACCAGCTTTTTGTATGTCTCCACTAGTATTTTTGAGCATTCATCTTTAGCAATGAGCTCCAACTCTTTCAGTTTGGAGGGTCTCACTGCCATCACACTGATCTGTAGCTCCCTACACAGATTCTCAAGGACTCTGGCTGGGCCACTGTAAAACGTTAATGTGTTTGTTCGCTGACCATTTCTTCACAATTGTTGCTTTGTGTTTTGGGTCGTTGTCGTATTACTAAAAAAATACAAGAAGTTCTGCATGGTGGGAAACCCATGAGGACGTTGTCGGAAGCCAAAAGTTACACCTGTACTGGCCAGGAGGATAGTGAGAGACGTGAAAAATAATCCTAGGATCACCACCAAGGCCATCCTGGTTAATCTTGGCTCTGCTGGAGGCAACGTCTCATGGCAGACAATCCAACGGATACTGCACACTGCTGGGTTCCTTGGACGCAGAACAAGGAGGATGCCACTTCTCCAGATAAGGCTCACAAAAGCCCTCTTGGCCTTTGCAAATGCTCACCTGGACAAAGAAGAAGACTTCTGTTTGTCTGTTTTATGGTCAGATGAAACTAAATTGAATTGTTTGGCCACAATAATGTATCCTTAATTTGGCATAAAAGAGGAGAAGCCCTAAGAAAACCATACCCACTGTCAAACATGGTGGTGGGAACCTAATGCTTTTTTTTCAGCCAATGGACCAGGGAACCTAATCAAAGTAAATGGCATCATGAAAAAAGAGCAATGCATCAAGATTCTCAACAACAACATCAGGTAGTCTGCAGAAAAACTTGGCCTTGGGCACCATTGGACATTCCAGCAGGACAACGACCCAAAACACAAAGCAAAAATGGTTAGCAGACAAACACATTAACGTTTTACAGCGGCCAAGTCTGACCTGAACCCAATTAAGAATCTGTGGAGGGAGCTAAAGATCAGGGTGACGGCAAGAAGAACCTCCAACCTGAAAGAGTTGGAGCTCATTGCCAAAGATGAATGGGCAAAAATACCAGTGGAGAGATGCAAAAAGCTGGTCAGCAATTATAGGAAGCATTTGATTGCTGTAATAGCCAATAAAGGCTTTTCTATTGACTATTGAGAAGGGTATAACTACTTTTGGACATGCCAATTTTTGTTCAAATGTTAATAAAAGCTGAAAAATATATTTTTTTCCACAATGATGCCTCTTGTACATTGTCTTATCATCTTTTGGGAGAAGCCTGTGTCATTTCCAATCAAGAAAAAGCTTGCTGGTTTCATAAAAGTAACTTAAAGTCAAAATGGCTTCCAGGGGTATGAATAATTTCGGTTTTGACTGTAAATGCTGAGCTGGTCTCAACCTCCTTGGTCTTGTCGACGTTCAGGAAGAGGTTGTTATCTCTGCACCACGTGGCCAGTTGCCCAGTTTAAACCAATCACAAGACCATTGTGATTGGTTTAAGAAATGACAACAGGGGGCGCTTGTGGTGAAGTGGTTGGAGCACCAGACATACCATGACCTTCTCCTTCAGATGCTCGGGGCTGCTCAGTCGGCCCAGTCCGGTTTAGTCGTTCTCTGCAAGCCATAATAATCGAATACATCTCATAAAGGTCTAATAGGGCAAAATTGCCCCCTAAAAAGTGACAAGCCAGACCGTTTTCCCCCCTCTATAGAAATAATGATTGTGTGCTGCCTGGCCATGCTGTAAGCTAAAGTTTGCTCTGGTTGTGATAGAATAAAGCATCCCCCGGCAGTTACACTGACCAGTCAAGTATTTTAAAGTGATGGTCGCCTTAAGCAATGAGTCCTGATTCACTGTAACAGAGAGACAGCATTGCAGTACAAAATCACCAGGGATTTCTAAAATTAGAAATATTGGACCTTGGCGCTTGAAATCATGGTAGGATAACTTGTTAACCAAACTTCATAGTTTACCAAAAAAAGATGTTTCTAGTATGGCTAAGTTGTTGGACTGATGTATTTAATACTCCAGCTTGATTTAACAACTGTTTACAGCCGTAATGTAAAGGAAACATTCCTTTACCACTTAAACACATCTTTAGTATCCCATCTTAAAATTGTTTAGTTGGGTTCCATTCAAAACATATGACCTGAGACTTAACTTTCCTGTTTACTAGAGGAATACTCTGACATTTAAATGGCAATGTATTCATAGTATGGTGCTGAAATGGATGTGAACTTTGGAACTTCACTGCAACAACCATGAAATACAGAAGTAAAAATGGAATTACAAATAAAACTAGAACCGCAAGCAGTTATGAACGATGCAACTCGGGACTCGAGCGCATAGAAATAGGCTAAAGTGGATGAGGAGATACTTTTTGTGTTTTTGGCGCCCTTCCTTACTTTTTGTTCTGTGGTAAGTAGATGAGATTATAGATACAAAATGAGTTCCTTTTTTCAGCTGATTTGAAACTAACAATATTAATTATGCTGATTCTCAGTTAGTCTCAGTTTTTTACTTATTTTGAAATGATCTCTTTTGGCTTTAAAATCGTCTGCTTGCCTCCTTGACTACATTCTAACTTAAGAACCATGTCTGACCATCTCTACGACCTTCAAAGCTGAACATTTATATTTTTTACTTGTGACTGGCACTGTCTCCACTGCTCGATGGTGTTTTGTGCCCCCGACGGAGCCTTCAAGACAGCGCTGCCTGGAAGGCTCTAACCCTAACTGTTGGGTGTGGGGAGTGCCCTGCAGGCAGCGGTGCCTTGAAGGCTCCGTTGGGGGCACAAAACACCATCGAGCGTCCTCACTAAGACTACTCTTTTGACATCTACTTAAGTAGAGATGACCAGAGATTGTTCTTAAGTAGATGTTAAAACCACAGTCCAGGAGACAAGCATATGATTTTGAAGCCAAAAGAGATCATCTCAAAAGTAAGAACTGAGAATAACGTGGAATCATATGAATATTGTAAGTTTCCAATCACTTAAGAAAAGGAACTAATTTTGTATCCAATCTTATCTACTTTCCACAAAAAAAAAACTTAAAAAATCATGACCCATGAAGAATGAGCAACTAACAGCTGCTTTTTAGTCGGTTTGGCTACAGTGTCGAAAAGGACTCTCGTATTGAGTTTATTGTTACTAATGAAACAATTGAAATGACAAAACATAATGTCCTAACCCACAATTTATTTTGTCTTTTTATGCTCCTTTACAGGCTGGACACACATAATCATGTTATTGGTTTAACTGTAGCCCATGGCTGTGAAATGCAACACGAGTGCAAGATGAATGTTAGCTAGCTTGTTTGACACCATTTCTGTGCGTTGCCACATCTTAATTATTACCTTGGTCAACATGGTAGTACAATATCATGTATACATCAGCACACACACACACACACACACACACACACACACACACACACACACACACACACACACACACACACACACACACACACACGCACGCACACACACACACACACACACACACACACACACACACACAGCCCAACAGCAGGAAATAAGCTCAAACCAACAGCAGTTGTTTTGTAATAGGAGAATAGGAGAATAACACAATGCACGGTTGTCTCTTTCTTGGCGAAAGCTGTTTCCTCCTTCTCCATTCCTTCTTATGCCTCTAGATCTTCTGAACAATTACTGCGTTATACTTGCTAATGTTTCTGGTGTTTGAACACTTGTCTTTCTGAAATATTATGTGGATTTATTATGTGTTATTCATTGGAAAATAATCCCTTTGCCAATGTATGTGTGCCCACTGGTTTTCTCCTTTAATCAACCTCTCATACAAACAGATTTGAGTGATTTCAAAAAATGCAGTCAGTGATCCTGGAGAATGCTTGTTATCAAAATCCCTTTTTGTCAAAATCAGTGAATATGTCCTCATGACCTGCTACCTGTCTGAATTTGTGTGCACTGAAAAATAAATCCAGTGTTTCTGTAACACACAGCTAAGCCTCCATTAACTGCCATGTTGCTAGCTACAGTAGGCCCCTTCAGCACACAGATAGTATGGACAGGTAGCCGATTGTGAGGAGATATTCACTGATTTTGTCAATTTAGGATTTTGACAACAAGTGTTCTCCAGTGATTCCACCTTTAAGACAAGTTACGGCATCTTGTTGTGCATGAAATTTACCAGTGGTCTAGACACAGGAAGAAAAAAACTAATTTGACCTGAAAACATTGATGCTTTTCTCTTGATTACTTTTGAGTTTGTCTATTATATTGAACTAAATAATATATCATAAATAGACAGACCAAAGGCAAGTGTAAATTTTCCAATGGCTTTTTTAAATCTCATATTTGGCATAGCAACTTATGCTTAAGATTAGTACTTACTAGGGTTTCCCCTTAGTTTCCCCTTATCCGAATCCTAAATCGAAATAATGGTAATTTTTCAAAAAAGGCTCGCTAACTTCATTGCCCTGCAATGCGGATAGATAAGCAGGTACGATTTAAAAGCAGCATGTACTGTTTGTCATTTCAATAGCTACGGTACCTGCAGCTAGTTTACTGTAACAAATGTAGGGGAGAACGGGGGAATCTGAGGCATCGGGTAATGTGAGCCACCCCCTGTATCTAGGCAATGGAAAACATTTGTGGTCATGTAAGATATATGTTTTCAAGCCCCTCTCATTTCCCCTTGGCCTTGAAAGAGAGGACCTCATGGTGCTGTGGTAAGCATGTTTTTTTCACCAAAATAGGTATTTTGCATGTAAAAGTAAATTTTCTTGCTGTCAACTTAATCGATTGTTGTGCCAAAGCAAATATATTCACGTAGAAAAACTTCTATCATACGTGTTGATGAACTACCAACATATGAAACTATGTGATGCTGAACTGAAGATTAGCGTGAAATACTAAGAGAGGTAGTTTTTTCTCAAATTGTGGTGGTGGGGGAAAGTGAGCCAAATGCTGTGGGGGAAATTGAGCCACTGTCTCCCTTTCCCCCACCATGAGGCACAAGTTAAGTTTAGTCTTAAACATATTTTAATGTAATATTACATAACATGTGAACACGGAATGAACACCTTCTCATCTTTCCTGTAACCTTCAGGGCTGGAATGTAGAGTAGGCCTAGTTGTAGAGTATGACAGGCTGATGTTATAATCCAGTTGGATCTTGGCCTGTGTTCTGAGTCCCAGGCTGTTCTCGCTGGTTCTGATTTTCCTATGCTTTGACCCCCAGACACTAGCTGGCTCTATGGGTCCTGTGTTCTGACCCCCAGACTGTGTTCTAATCTAACTGGTTCTATCTTTCATTTAAATCTTATTAAATCCTTTTGAATTATAATATGTTGTATTTGATTTTGTTCAGAGTTTCTTTCAAGTGTTCAGAAAATTTGCTTTGCTTAATTGACCAAACCCCATCATTCTTTTACTAGTCCGACAATAGTTCTGGAATGTGTGGCTAACTTTCAGGATTCTTACTGTTACAATATGCGTTGTTATGGTAGTTTCAGAGTGGAAAAAGTAAGTGGATCAGTTTACCCCACAGCTGGGGTAAAGTGAGCCACATGACAACTTTTTTTAAAACAATCATATTTTCACTGCCATTTGTCTTGAAAAAATTCTGCTTATGCCCATTTCTAGGAAACATCCTGAATTAATGGGAAATGTGTAAATTTCAGTGATAAATCATTTTAGCTCGCTTAGAGGGGAGCAAATGTAAAAAGTGGCTCAGATTACCCCGTTCTCCCCTATACTGTAAAAATGTAATTGATCATAAAAACACTTTTGTCGACACTATGACTAAATGTGCCTTGCTTGACATAGTTTTGGGGCCTTGCCCAAATACCTTTTCAAACACTGGTTCTTTCATAAAAAAGAATGTGTCTTATGAGGAAGCAGTAACAGTATTTATATTGCGATCATTTTCACTGTAGCGCACAACATTCTCATGCAGACTAAAAGGTAAGGTCAAAAAATATTTTCCAGTGTAAAGTAGAGTAAATGGGTATAGTAAAAGGTGACTGCAAGTAACGGCATTAATAGTTAATTGATTTAAAGCATTGGTATTTAATAATATGATAGATATTATTATATATCAATAATTGTTTCACTAGCAACACAACAGAACTGTTTATTTGTCTTTCAGATGAGGTTTTTGCTTTTCCTGGTGATGCTGACAGCATGTGCTGCTATGCCTCAAGGTAAAAGAAACTACTACACCTACATCCTTCTATTCCTTTCTTTAGACAATTAAGTTAGGCTACATGCACACTAAACAAATAGGATAAAACGATTAGGCTATCTAATTGATACTGGAAGAAAAATGTCAAATGTATGACACAATTGCTGATGTTGAGTAGGAATTTAGTTGTTGAATGAATCATTTTATTCAGCTGAGTGTTTTTTTAAAGGAGAGAAAGAAAGAGAGCTGTATTAAAGAACCAGTTGAACCAATATAAAAAAAGAAGCAATATGCAGATAAGGATGTTTGTTTTATTATATTCCAACATGACATTCATTTGTTTCATTCACAGACTTAACATCAAACCATTTATTCAATGAGGAATTAAGCATTCTGTTTGCAGAATAAAATAAACCAACTTTATATTTGTGTAAAACAGAAAAAGTATTTTGTTAACAGAGCTGTATTCTGTAATGAATGTCCTCATTTTAAAATGAACCTGAACGTAGTACTTTTATTTATTTACTTTTTATTTTTATAGATCTGTCTGGTAAAATGTTCATCTTCCCAGAGGAAACCAGAACAGCTAATGTGAGACAGGCGACATCAATGATGGGTTTGAGTGCTGCGACCGTGTGTCTCAGCTAATATTGTGGAAAGTGCAAAATGCATAGAATAACTTAATTATCATTTAGTTTTGTTTTCTTCCTTCAATGCAGGTCATACACAGACCTCCGAAGAAATCACATCCTTTTTTCTCTGGCCACAACTTCTTCTGCCAATGCCATTATTATTTTCAAGCAAACTAACAACGATGTGATTGAGTTCGTTAGCCAGGGTAAAGCTATCAATTTTGGAGGACGGGACTACAAGCCGAACATGTGGCACACTATTTGTTCCACATGGGACTCTGCATCTGGTCTGGTGCAGCTCTGGTTTGATGGAAACCCCACAATTAAGAAATTCCGTGGCGGAACAAAGATCACGAACCCCATAGTTATCCTTGGACAGGTATGTTCAGTTTGTAAACATTGTAGTTCATCGGATTACAGAAAAATTATACATATGCATTTTTTTCTTACTGTAAAATATTGATATCAAAATCAGGATTCTCAAATCTCAATTCTTTCCAATGTCTACAGGAGCAGGATACCTATGGTGGGGGGTTTTGACGCTGGGCAGTCTTTCGTGGGCATGATCTCTGATGTCCACATGTGGGACTACATCCTTTCCTCCTGTGAGATCAAGCGCTATGTGGATGATCTGAACTTCACCCCAGGGAATGTCCTCAACTGGGCTGCGCTGGAGTTCAACACCACCGGAAGAGTGCTGATTGAAAAAAATTATGTGACCTGCCACTAAAGTCACAATTAAGCAAAAACCTGAAGTGGTACCTCACACAAGGTCTATAACTGTGTATTAAAAAATGACCGTAATTAAGTCTTTGGAAAAGGCATTGGCTTTAATATGCTTAATTTTTCTTTAAAAAAGAAATTATAATTACCGTATGCGTTTACCTTTTGTCTTGGGTTTGCCATGTCGGCTGCTTCTTATGTGATTTTCATCTTGGCACTTCATTAAACATTTTGCATTACAGTCGAGTCTCATCATTCGGAAATACAGTTAAGCATTCCACAATGTTCAGCACACCAGTGAAAGGCACGAGTGCTCTGAAAATATTGGGTACCTTGATGACAGCTCAACAAGTCTTGCTGCGATACATTTCTGCTTCAACTCTACTTTTGTACACATATATTTTAGCTTGTAGGCAATAACGAAGTACGTAGCTCCTGAAGACATGGGTAGTTTCCACAGGAGTCATTTCCACTCAGGATGGAGAGACACTTCTTTATTGCTTTTTACCAAACACATTTAATAACTTCTTTCCGACCCGTGGACCTTTACTGCAGGTCATCCCCTCCCCCCCTCTCTCTCTGTCTCCCCATTTCAACTCTGTACTATCTAATAAAGTTTGAAAATGCCCAAAAATAATCTTAAAAAAATATAGGGGAGAACGGGGTAATCTGAGCCACTTTTTACATTTGCTCCCCCCTAAGCAAGCTAAAATGATTTATCACTCAAATTTACACATTTCCCATTAATTCAGGATTTTTCCTAGAAATGGGAATTAGCAGAATTTTTTCAAGACAAAGGGCAGTGAACATATGATTGTTTTAAAAAAAGTTGTCATGTGGCTCACTTTACCCCAGCTGTGGGGTAAACTGAGACAGACCAGAAAAATCAAGGGGGTAAAGTGAACCAGCTGGGGTTAAACTGATCCACTTACTTTTTCCACTCTGAAACTACCATAACAACACATATTTTAATAGTTAGAATCCTGAAAGCTAGCCACACATTCCAGAACTAATGTCAGACTAGTAAAAGAATGATGGGGTTTGGGCGGTCAATTAAGCAAAGCAAATTTTCTAAACACTTTAAAGTAACTCTGAACAAAATCCAATACAACATATTATAATTCAAAAGGTTTTAATAAAATTCAAATTAAAGATAGAACCAGTTATATTAGAACACAGTATGGGGGTCAGAACACAGGACCCTTAGAGCCAGCTTGTGTCTGGGGGTCAAAGCATAGGAAAATCAGAACCAGCGAGAACAGCCTGGGACTCAGAACACAGGAGAAGACCCAACTGGATTATAACATCAGCCTGTCATACTCTACAACTAGGCCTACTCTACATTCCAGCCCTGACGCCGTCGCACACATTAAAACAATTTCACAGGGGAAGAGAGGTGTGGTAGACAACAAATTATATGGAATATGACAGTTTGAAAAGATGGGTTTTTAAAGGGGGTTTGAAGGGGAAGGGGGGTGGAGTTACGGATGACAGGTGTGAGGGCATTCCAGATGAGAAGGTGATCTTTCTGTGTGGTTGCCCCAGGTCGTCTTCCTGGTGTATGACAATGTGTATGACATTAAAATAAAACACATGTTATGTAATATTACATTAAAATATGTTTAAGACTAAACTTAACTTGTGCCTCATGGTGGGGGAAAGTGAGACAGTGTCTCACTTTCCCCCACAGCATTTGGCTCGCTTTCCCCCACCACCACAATTTCAGAAAAAACTAACTCTCTCAGCATTTCAGGCTAATCTTTAGCTAATATCATCACATGGTTTTTATATGTTGGTAGTTCATCAACACGTATGATAGAAGTTTTTCTACATGAATACATTTGCTTTGGCACAACAATCGATTAAGTTGACAGCAAGAAAATTTACTTTTACATGCAAAATACCTATTTTGGTGAAAAAAAACATGCTTACCACAGCACCATGAGGTCCTCTCTTTCAGGGCCAAGGGGAAATGAGAGGGGCTTGAAAACATATATCTCACATGACCACAAATGTTTTCCGTTGCCTAGATACAGGGGGTGGCTCACATTACCCGATGCCTCAGATTCCCCCGTTCTCCCCTACATATATATTTTTTGTAATATCATAATAATATTATTGTCTGGGTTAGGGGAAGGGTTGCCTTTGGGAAGAACAGAAATTGATCCATCGATAACTTGTGAAATGAGGGAAGACTAAGGAGCCCTTCTTTCTTCAAAAGAGATCAAAGAGCTTCAGGTCTCAATCTGGGCCTTTTATTTTGCCCTATGAATTTAGAGACAAGCCTGTCTGTGAATGGGAATGTAAGCTGCAAGAATAAACAAAAACAGCCGCTCAGTTCGGGCCGCATGTCCGCAATCAGATTCTATCAGAATCTATACTGATCCTCCATTATATCATTTAACCGGGAAAGCAGTTGAAAAGTCTTACATTTTATATGGAGAAACCTGGCAGTACCTGTTAGAACAGGCAAGGTATTGATAAAATGTCCCTGTAAATGATCCAGAATGCTCCCGAAACATACTTGACAGGGCAAAAAAAACTGTTCATTTCCTTCCGTGCTGTGTATAATTGTGAAGAGCCGTCACGTGAGCCATAAGTATCTAAAGCCTCCCTTTGACCTTCTGTATTTGGACTCTCTCTCTGTTATTGGACAACTTCCTGTGATAGTCCTTGCGTCAGATTTTGATTAATCAACCTCATACCTCAAAACATCTCGATATTTGCTCAGGCATTGCAGGTAAAGATGATAATGGATTCTTATAAACAAAGAAATGTCATCTGCAAATGATACCATTTCTGTCCCCCCAAAATCAATCATTCCCTCTCATCACTTAAGCTAATGGTTTCAATAGGTTGTTTTCAGATGACGTCACACCATTCGAATTTTTCAGGTGGAGGGCAGGAAGTGCAGAGCCAATTCAAGAGAGCGGCGACAATGCGTTTGTTTTGCTCGGTGTACGGTTGTTCAAACCGTTCAAACAGAGAGAAAACCAAAGTTATGAACCATAAAGGGGGTAATACAAGACATCTAACGAAGAAGCGCTGCCATGCATGGATTAAAAACCTTCACCTGAAGTCCCGTGGAGAGGAGTCTGTCAATGCTCGTGTTTGTGTAAACTTTGCAGTGATCGCTTTGTGAAAGGTAAGTTACATAGCTTGCAAACCTTAGCTTTAACCGTCAAATAGACAGAACATCGGGGTTATATCACCATATGGAAATCACAGGGAATAAAGCCATCTAGCTAGATCTGTGATATAATGTTAAGATGTTAGTTAATAGCTACATGCTACAGAGTAGCTGCAGCAGATAATGTCCTCGATTTACCATAAGCTAGCTAACGTTAGCTTGAAGCTTCATGTGTTATCATCACCCGCCCTGTTCTGTATGTTTGTCTTCTTTTTATGCCGGAGATAGCTACAGGAGTTGTTTGTAAAGTATCGATTTACACATAATACACTACCGTTAGTACTAGCACGCTAGGCTAATGTTGCTGGTCAGCTAACCCTCTGCGATTTATTTGGGTGTTTTATCTGTAAGTCTCACAGTATGGATTTACAAGCTACTATTTTGATATGTGTTTCATTCAGGCTGCCCGAGTGCTGTCAATGATGCAGAGTCCTACAGTCTTCGCTATGACAAAGGTAAACAAGTGACTGAGGCTCCTCATAACCGAGAGGAAAGAAGGCAGTCCAGTGAAGCTGAAGCTACCTGCACCAACATAGATGAGCTACCAGAACCAGAGCGCTTGAAAGGTAAATACAATTTTAATGCCTATGTTGATATTGCTACAGTAATTATTTTGACACTTTTAAGTTTTGACTTCATTAGTGGTATTACACTTGTTTAAATTATTTCTCTCAACCTTATCCCCTTTGCCAAATATACTATGTAGATGCAGCTGCCTGCACCAACACAGCTGCATTGCTGGACCTTGGTGTGACAGGGAACCCAGAACCAGAACACTTCAAAAGGTAAATTAAATGTAAATGCCGATGTTGACAATTCTAGATTTTACTTCAGTGGTACTTATTTTGTTTAGAACTAACCTGTTATTTATTCTATTTGGTGTTCTAAATTATCTCCAAGGTACTAAATGATGTGCTGTTTATAGATGAAACAAATGTGTTTTGTTCAGACATGATTTTGACCAACTTCTGGATACAGTGGAAGTAGAACTGCAAACTCTAAAACTATATATATACATACTATATATTTTTTTTTTACATTGCATTCTTACATCATATAAATATGAAATGTAAATGTTAAACTGACCGAAGTAAAGTAAACTCTTTTTTAACCTTATCCCCTTTGCCAAATATTCTATGTAGACGCAGAATGCCAGACAGACCTGAGCATGGACGATCTTGATAAGATGGAAGATGCTATGAAGCAAGCATCAGCGGAGCTGAGCGACCTCAGAATTACAGCACTGGACACAGTTTACCCAAGAGGCTTTTCAGAACAACCAAGACAAGACTAAGTTTTACACAGGACTGCCACATTTCTTAGTTTTGATGCAAGTGTTTCAACTATGTGAGCCATACATCACCTGTAGCCCTAAGAACATTTGCTAATGTGCGTATTCATGTAGAAAGGGTCATAGGATAAGTGTAAAGAAAATATCAAATTCTGCAGAGCAGGGCAATGCCCATTGCAAACATGCTAAAGTTGATTGATAAGATTGGTGTCATTTGCTGTGCATTATCAAATCTTTATGACTGTTGTCCCACTGGAGTAAATATCTCCTAGGGCTGTCTTCCCCCTCATCCCCCAAAAGGGACAACCAGTTGACAACCACTGAACCATATCTAGTAAATCCTGTCAGCCAGCCACACACTTGCTCGTCTGTTTTTCTATTGTATTCTTAAGTGTATAACAGCCATAAATATCTAATGTAATAAACCTTTTTATATATACTTGTCCATTCATCTGTTCAAAGAAGCCATACATATCTCTGATGTAATACCTTTGCATATAAACTTTCCCCCCCATAGATACAGTAATGGTGTGTGTTTGTGGAAGTGACATAGGGAAACAAGCCATGAGTATAAGGAAATGCATGATTTAATTTTAAATAAACTCCCAGTACACAGGAGGGAAAAATGTGGTCAGTGACTATGAAGGTGCTGTAATGCAGGACAGACCACAGGTGTACTCTGCTCACGCACAATTCTCTCTACAAAGAGGTCGCAGTAGTCAACGTCGTCGATGTGGAGCTGAGCCTGTACTTGATAGAAGTAGGCATGGCTCCTGTCCAGCGTCACAGTTCCCCCATCGTTGACGAGACAGAAGCCCTGGTTCCCAGCACACAGGCGTAGATTGGCCTCCTCTTCTTTGCTGTTTGGGCCCTAAAAGTTCACAATGAAAAAAGTCACATTCTAGTGTAAATAAGTGTTTGCAGTTCAACATCTCTGAGGGGAGGATCCCCAGGATCAGATGTCAAAATCCCTATACCTTCAGGTAACTACTCTACTGTAGCACAATACTGAACAAATAACTAACCTTTTCTCTATTTATGATTTATCTAAAAGATTGTCAATACAATACACAAAACTGACAGTGTATAATTAAGTACACGTGCAGAGAAGAAATTACAAAGTAATAATATAAAATATTATTGTGAGGATGATATTTGTAGACATAATATAAAACCACAACAAAGAACTTACCTTTATCTCACAGATCTCAGTTCCATGACAGGTGCATGTGACACATCGTGACACTCAGTATGGCCTTTTAGGACTCAGGGTTAGGGTTACAGGAGAAGCTCTGGTGGTGCAGACTTTGCAGTCCATACGGCTTTCTGGCGGTTGCCTCATATTTGCATCCATACCTGTAATGAATAAAAATAGGAATAGAAAAAGAAAAATGTACAATAATAATTAGTAACTGATATAGAAAATGGCAATCTTAAATATACCTCAAAGCCAGCCTTATCCAGTGTGTGGCATAATGCGCAAATTGTAGATTTTCACACCTGTGTTGTCCTTACCTAAACCTTATATTTGCCTAATAAATACCCTGACAGAGCCATAAACGTTGATTGGATTAGCTAGTAATTGATATAAAATGAAAATTATACCAATTATTATTTAGTTTGAGCTAAGTGTTGTGTTAAACATGCCTTGAGTTGTGATATGCATGTTATTACTTACCCAGCCATACAGTTACAGTGTGCTGTAACAACCTCTCCATCTGCTCTAGCTACAACCCAAGTTTTCAATGGTGTTTCTCCGGACCTCTGTCTCTGGTCAGGGCATGAATGGTAATGCTAGCAAGCCTAGTAGTAGCTACTGACGTGAGTCCATGTTGCTAGCTAGCTAAACGTTGGACTCGGAATAACAGTGGCATAATGTTATTTAAAAAAAACAAAATAAAGAAACCACATTTACTCACCCGGATAGACAGAAGTCGACATTTATTTAATGCCTCTTTGGTGCCGAGGTCATGGGCCCATCCACATACGAAGTAGTTGAAAGCCTCCAGACTCTTGAATGCTTTCATTTGCCGTGTAGTAGGACGGCTGAAGGACGAGGCAGTTTGTGAGGTCCATCGGCTCAACGGCGGACAAATAAGATAAATCAGGAGAAAAATTCCCCATTTTCAATTGATATGGATCATAACCAATATGTACTGCGATTTTGTCACGATACTTGCTGCGGGAAGGTTTGTCTAAGTGTTTAACATACTCCGTGTCCTCCATCTCCAATTGTTATGACCGTAGAATTTTTACTTCCTGCCCTCCACTTGAAATTCGCGCGTCATTCTGCGTCATCATTATGACGTATCTGAAAACAACCTATACATGAATCGAACTGAATAGGCAAGGTCAGGTTTCTTTGCTGAAAAACCAAAAACCTTATAAAGTTTGAATCATTCAAAGCAGTTTATTATTGTATTGATTCCCATGTGTTTAAATTCCACCCTTTAAAGGCCTATCTGAGTCAAGGCTGAGAAGCAAATTTAAGGCTTTTTTAATATGATTTTTTTCCTTGAAGTCCTGCTGGTGTATAGCCAGCGTGTTCAGAGTTGATACATTTCCCCTGAATATCTCTGCATCCTGCCTGGCAGTGTGGAGCTATAGCCTTTTTGCATCATTCCCTATCTGGATGAGAAGCCTCACTGCAGGGTTCCTTCCTCTCCACATGAATGACGGATATTATAGCCGCTGACTAGCTCTACAGAATTCACTCAGTTTGTGTGTAAGTGCCGTCACAAAGGGATGTTCTTGTTGTATTTCAAAGATGTGAGGAGTTCGTCTATTTCTCTCTCTGAAATTGGGACTGTTATGTTTAAGTTAACTTTGGCAAATTCATATTTGTTTTTAAATCCCTTTAATTTTTGCCATACTTTGGGCCTCATCGGGGGTCTTATTATAGTATGCACCCAGGAACCTTGCGTCACAGAGCTGAAATGCACATAAGCATTTGTCACAGCAAATGTCAGTATTTAAAGAAATGTTCTATGCGGTAAATTCTGCGTATTACTACCCCAACTTTCACCCAGGCGTAGAGCTCCCGCAAAGTTTTCCCGAATTTGTAATTTTTCGTTAGATAAATCATGTTATACATTTAGCAAATGATTACTTTCATCACTTTTCGATAACATTTCACCTTGGAAGTTTAAACTATTCTGGCATTGTTGGAAATGTTTGGATCTCATGGGAGGGAAACAATGCTCAGGAATAGACTTCAATGCATTTTGCACTTGGCATAGTTGTATTCACGTGTAGACTATGTTGAAATGGGGTGAAGGTGACACAGAAGCAAGACAATATGTGATGTCACAGTGGACAATGGATTTTGTTTAAACCAAGTTCTAAATCATTTGTATTATTATCCTCATCAGGGCAGTGGAAAAATACAGGGAAATTAGCTTTTTCAAATATATGTTTATATTGTAAGAAGTAAAAGTATAAAATGTATAAAATATGAAATGCATACAATATCAAAATACAAAAAAATAGCCTACAATAACAAATCTCAAGGATCCAGTCCAGAGTCATCACAGCTGTGTCAGGTTGTGCTCTTCACAGAAATGAGAAAATGACGTTCTAGATGGTGTAGTCAAGGCGAGTCACAAGATGTGGTGGAATCATCCTGAACTTGTCAGCTGTGTGTCAATTTTGGCGAGGATGAGCTCCGAACTGACGCCTGGATAGTATTAACGGTCTAACCCGTTAACAAGCCAAATAAAAGCACAAACTTCATGCAAAGCGCAGCGTGAACCTTTTGGCACGGTGCGGGAGACGCTCCCCTCTCCTTCATCTGATCGCTGTAGCCTACACATTCAGCATTTTCACACGTCCTCTCGATCAAATAATTGAGAAAACAACACTTTACCATGTAGTCTAATGTGAAGCTGACGGCGATTTATTAAGAAAATAAAGACAAAAAAGAGCCAGTGCTTCCTGCATTTGGCTCGGATCGAGGTTGAGGTCAGTATTCTGACCTAATTGGCCTGTAACTCGCTTAATCACTGAGACACTCAATATGACCAATCCCTTAGGTAGGCCTACTCATAGATTTTGAGGAGATATAATGTACATACAAGTCATATATGTATTATAGAAACAAGAGCCCATCATGAAGTGATCGTCCTTATTATATAATCGTCTTAATTACAGAGCTACTCGCCATCAATGCGTGATTTGTCCTTCCACACACAAAACAGAATCATTTAAATTATGCTCACAAGCTGACGTAATTAAGGAACGTCAATTAAAGATGAGTCCAATTGCATCCACGGACGCTGTTTTGAGTGTCTGTGGTTAATTGATCATTCGGTATATAATTGTCATTGTTACAGAAGCCCTCGTTGTAAATGGAGTGTTATTTAGCAGCACATACTGTGGTCTGCCAAACAGGTAATTACGAGTCCAGTTCAGACATCATGAAAGCTGTCAGGATTGGACGAGTGCAGATTGCTGTGGATGGAATTGAATGCACTTGAAAGAAAATAAGAGACTGGGGCAGCATTCTATGACTGAGCTGTGATGGAAATCAACACACAGCACTCCTGGTAAGCAAAGAGTTTGACACCCTCTCTCCCAGTTTTGATGGTGGGCAGCTTGAAAGGGCTCCAAGTACTCATTATCTCATCCAATCTTGCAGCTTCTCTTTTGAATCAATGAATCATTCTCTATAAGGATAGTGGGATGGAAATGAATGTGTGTGTGTGTGTGTGTGTGTGTGTGTGTGTGATATATATATATATATATATATATATATATATATATATATATATATATATATATATAACATAACTGCCATATAAAATCCAACTTCTTCCAACTTCTTCCCTCATTCTCCTTCCGTGTGTGTGTATATATATATAAAAATATAGATAAACATATTTATACTGTGTATATAAATATATTTAAATATAGTATGCAAATGTTTGTGTGTTAATCCTGATTACTATAATTGCTGAAGAGAAACCGTCTCTCTTCAGTCATAAGTATAGTGCCATTGTGAATTACTTTGATGACTCTTGCTTGCAAGCAATAGCAATCTAATTTACTAACTTGAGTATTGTGTCAACTGGTATCTAATTGCCAACTCTCATCTTAACTAGACAAACTGAGATTTCAGTTGCCATGACAATATAAGGTTAGGGGAGAACGGGGCAAGTAGGCACACTTTTTACTCTAGTGAGAATTGCTCATCAACTAAACATCTTTCAATAGTCATTCCTACATTAAATTGAAGCTTAAGGTGTTGGCTTGAAATGTGTACCCCTCACTTTTTCTGTCTTATTGTAATAAAGAAGAAATTAATCATCGAAGACACCCTTACACATTGTGACAACCAACCACATCAAGGGGTCGGTTGTCACACACTATGGGGTTGTTTGTCACAATGTTATCTTAATGGGAATAATCTTAAAAAGAAGGCAAGAAAGTAGAACTCAATTTGAAAGTTTAATTGCATTGTCAAGTTGACAAATAGGCCTACATAACTTACTGTAGCCTTGGCAGCTGGTCTAGTTTGGGATGCACTGGGTTGTTTTGATTTTGTTGCCCTTTTTTCTTTTGCATGCTAGCTGCCTTTTCCTGCTCTTTTCTTTCCTTCTCTGGGGTGTCAGTGAGGATACAGCTTGATGGATTGGATTGATTGGATTTATTTCGTTATTGGGTTCCTTTTCTGACTGCAGCCTTGAGATAACATGTGACAACCAACCCACAAAAAAAAGTGACTACCAACCCCAACTTGAATTTCTTGCTAGCATCAAGGCCAACCACCATCTGACAACTAATTAGCTTGCTAACCACAATCTAAACTATAGTTTACCCTTCACACTTTGTATGGGTAACAAGTGTTTTGTTATAAACCCATTGTGTAAAAGCCTAGAAGAAAAATACTGAGGAGCTAAATATTTTCAATTTGACATGAAAAATACAAACAGTCCTCTCACCTCAAATTCAGCAGTCTAACTCCAAGGAAGACTATGTAGGTGACCTCTGATCCCAATTCTGGATATTTACATACCAGAATTTCACAGACAGCGCCTTCTGGTTCCGAGATATAACGATTGTGACAACCAACCCGTGTGACATATTACCCCGTTCTCCCCTACTGCATATTTGACTTTTTCTAGTTGTCTGGACAAATTGTTCCACAGCATTAAAATTGCAACAGATGAATACTGGAGCAGGAGACTCAGTTTACCATCACACAGTTCACTGTTTCTGTTGTGATGGTCTGCGAATATGGCACATTCCCTTGGTCATGTATCATACAGCATAATACATCCTAAATAAATACGTTTTAAACATGTAAAGAGAGCATGAAATCACACATTTCAGAAGGTGTGAAAGGATAAAGGAGCATTACAACCCTTTAACAGACAGTTTGTTTCTGACAGCTTTTTACAGTGGTATGTAGAGTATGTAATGAAATAGTAGCTGCCAAAATCAGGACTGTTAAAACAGTTTCCAATGTAGCATCACAAATGTTGATAACCAAAACTGATATCAAGGAAATCATTTAGTATCTGCAGGCATCTTCAATACCACAATAAAGCTGCTAGAAACTACAGTTAAGGACTGTCATCACTTGGAATGGATTATTATGTGAATGTGAAATATGTACAGCACTCATTTACTCAATCATTTAGACCAGGGGTTTTCAAAGTGTGAGAGAGTGAGCCCCCCTTCAGAGAACACATTTCAGCTGATTTCTTTTTCAAAATCCAAAAGAGTGTTTTGAAAGATCTTATCATTATTTCACACATTTTAAACATATTTTTGAAACATTCTAAAGATCTTTGTGCGTTTTTAAACACATTTCTTTTGTTTAGCTTTTTTGAAATACATTTGAACATCTTTATCCAGTGGTTTAATCCTGCTTCCTTTAAGCATGGATAGTAGTGACTGAGTGTTTTAATCCTGCTTCCTTTAAGCATGGATTGTAGTGATTGAGTGTGCAATGGAGTGAGAGAGATAGGCAGAAAGACTTGCCCAAATTATTGACTATTGTTAAATGTCATTCACCCACCAGTGTTTTTTCGCTAGTACCTCCAATGTGCTGCTGGATGAAATTAGTAGCCAGCAGAGATCCGGACCCTCCTAGGGGGATCCGGGGGTATGCCCCGCCCCCCCTCCCCCCGGGAGATTTTGTTTTACCTTTTTGAAGTGAAATGCATGAATCTGGTAGCCTGGCATTCCCAGACCTGCCACTAGGCTCTGGCAAATTAAATGTGCTGCGCCCGTTGAAGCTTTTTCAAGAAGACCAGAAATCCGGGCTCACATTTCAATTGGTTCTATCTAATATGGGCGCGCCAGAGCCCTTTATATGGTACTCTGGGGAGGACGTAACCGGATGACGACAGTGACGTGCATGCGACGTCGAAGCAGCGTCGAAGCCGTGATAGTAAACATCAAAGATGGCTGCAGATATGTTGCGTGAGTTTGAGACTGCTTTGGCCTCGACCCTTAACGATTTGGAAGACGGCACTCAAATCTTTCATTAGCAAGTAAGTGGAATGTTCTGTTTTGCCGACCGACAACGGCAAACGTTTAATTTAACAGTTTAACAGCTGTTCGCTAAACGAACGGGGCTTACGTCACCTTGTGCATCGCTCTGATTGGTTGTAGTGCTATCCAACTGCGTGCAGTGGCATTTGAAATGCACGAGTATGAGCCGCCCCTTGAGTTGGAAATTACTATTGATCGTGGCCAGACCCTCTATCGTTCAAGATATCAGGGTCTGGATTTCCAGGCTATGAATCTGGTGCACTTTCAGAGGGAAAAAAAAAATCTGAGGAATTTTGTGTGAACAAATATTTTGGAGACACTGGGTCGGATGAATTAGAAGCTATTGAAGAAAGACACATGGATTTTCCATAAAAATATTTATTTAAAATAAAATATTATGCAGGGTCCTCTGGGTTGGGCTTGGAGCTCTTTTTCTTTTACGAGACATATTTCTCTGTAATATAGTGAATGCATTTAAATGCAGTGAGAGGAACGAAGCAGAAGAACTCTTGTCCAGCTATCTTTATTTCCACAGACAAGGCTGAAATAGGCTATAGACTATACACAGTGCATGGGAAACTGAGGGCAGCCCCATTTCCAAATGTTTTAAAATAAACTCAATACACACTGTGCATGGACGTGAATGTGACATGATCAGTTAACCTCGGATTATCTCCCAGATGATCTGATTTAATTATTATGCAATTAACTATCTATTTTTTTTTTTTCATCCGCGCCCCACAGTTTGAAAACCACTGATTTAGACTATATCATTTCAATCGTAGGAAGGTGGGTCTCCTAGTTAGTGCGTGGTGGCAATAGGCTTTTACCCATGAGAAGTGAAGGAGTGACTGTAGTCAAGACTTGACTACACATAGTTTCCACATCTCTGATACAAAGTTGTTTTTACTACTTCAAAAGTTGTCCTATCTTAACACTTTTTGGGAAAATGACAGATTTTGATCCGATGTGTAGAAAGACCTAGAGAAAGAGGGTCCAGACAATTATATATCCCAGTAAATACATGTCTGTCACCAATAGTAAGAACCTCTGTACTGAAGATACTTTCTGGCCGAGTGTCTAGCTGGTTTCAGTAGAGCTGCAGGTCATCACTGTAGCAATGAGGAGTAAAGTTGTATTTTTTAAACTGAAAGAAAGAAAGAAAGAAAGAAAGAAAGAAAGAAAGAAAGAAAGAAAGAAAGAAAGAAAGAAAGCACGTTTGTAACTCTTAGCCAAGTTGAGCCAGTACTCGGTTATCCATCCTAATCTGAGTTGAATTTGTCAAAAATGTTGCTGATCTTAATAAAAGTTGCAGAACCTTAAACATAAATCAACATTTGGAGATTGGAGGAAATTCTGTGCGGTCAAATCTAGATTTTCTTTTAACAGAGCTTTAACAAGGGTTTTAAGGGTTGGATGACTGCATGCAGTGTGTCAGAGGCTATTGTAGGCTTTCGTTCAGCCCTACAGTAACCTCTGACTAAACCGGCGTGAGAAAGGCAGCGGTAAGCACAGGGAGCTTTGCCGCTAAATTAACCAGAAGGATTCATCCCATTTTATTATGGAGATGCCCGCCCCAAAGTCCTTACATAATTCATCCCATCTCATGGCAGTGTTGGCAACGAGCCAGATCATGCAATGGCTAACTGAGGGGCCGAGGAGAACATGGAGATTGGCAGGGATATCCAGGATAAGCTGCATTGCTCTGAGGCTGCACAGTGGTTGCTGGTTGAGTGGGCGATAAAGGGTGCTGGATGTTAACTCAGTGTTTGTTAGGTGGGACATCAGTGTTGGTGACACCTGCATTCAGCGATGCAGGTGAAGCTTCTGCTGCCCATCTGGGAATGTGTTGTCTAGCCAAACTGAGACAGCCTCATAATCTTTTTCAAACATCACAACCGGACAAAAAAACAACAATCATTTGAAAACTCTGGCAAAAGTGGAGATAACTGGAGATTATAAGAAACACTGGAGTCATGACCTGAATTTTTGCATGGCAATTGTTGTTAACATTTGTGGGGCGACTGTGGCTCATTTAGCAGAGCGGGTTGGCTGATGATCAAAGGGTTGGAGGTTCGATCCCCGCCCTGCCACCTGTGTCACAGTTGTTGTGTCCTTGGGCAAGACACTTCACCCACCTTGCCTCGTGTGAATGTCGATAGTTAGTCTGCTATCGGTGTGTGAATGGTAACGTGGGAATGGGAACAGGTCTCCCTTGCAAAAGAGTCTTCGGTCTCAATGGGATATACCTGTATAAATAAAGGTTAAAAAAAAACATCTACTGGGCATGCTGCACCTTCACACCTTCTACTTTTCATGCTCAAGGTTCTTCTATACTGTTTAACATGACACGATAACCACCTGCCTTGCCTGGAATGATCACAGCAGTGTTTTCAATTGTTTAAGAGTATTTAAGTTCTTGTCTCCCTCTCATTGGTGTTGGATTGTCTGCTCTGTTCAACTGCCTAGTGTCCAGTGTCGTAGTGGTTCCAGTGTACCTGAGTTCCAGCTTGTAGTTTTTTTTTTTTTTTTATCTCTAAAACCACCTCATTTTCAACTGCCCGCACTGTCTCCCCAATTGGGTCCTTCCTCTGTGCCAGTCTCACACCCTGACAAATCCAATCAAACAATTGACACAGTGGATGACCTATGGGAGGTGACCTACAACCTTTCTTGTGTAAGGTGCCAGGAGTTATTGTCCAGATATAAATGTTAAATCGCTCTTCATTCTTACAGTTATCACTTATATAGTGTGCATGTTTCATAAAGCCGATCTTTCAGTCACTGGCTCTGCATGTAATCTGCAAATAAAATTTTCGGGGATCCCACTACTGATAACCAATCAGAAGAGAGAACGTTACAAACCTGCACCCGTCTCACTGCCGGTGCAAGTGCAGAGCGACAGATGGGTGAATGTGAATGCGCCTACAATGGCGGGGCAGGTACAAATCCTTCCCAATGTCTGTTTTGATGGTTTTTATCATGTTTTATCACACTTATGGATCTGAGAGGATGCTAGATAACTCACTGCTTGAAGACCACAGTGCATTAATGTGGTGACGTGGGCACAAGGGAGGGGCCTGACAGGAAGTTATCTAAACTGACCATTCCGCTTGCTGAACCTTTAAGCTCCTGGTCTCCAGTTACCAGCCTCCTTAGCTTCCAGCCCACTAGCCCAGCTAGCAGGACGGCTGCCATTGTGTCCATTAGTTTGAGGATTGGGGGTCTACAGCCTGCCTGTCCTGTTGCAGCTAGCAAACAGCCAGCATGTCCTGCAATTCTGTAGCACCCTGCGAGGTTACACCTCTGGCAATTTTCTTTGGTGGCCACAGTAGAAGAGGTGGTTTTGGCTCCTGACAGTATCGGGAGACTACACTTCCAACCTCCCTAGACATTCTTGTTCAGGCCGCCCAAGTGACTATGCCTCCCAGTCTTGATCACTCTTCGCTGGCTGCCTTTGCCAACTGCTTCCACATCAGCCACGATAGCAGTGTCCCAGCCGACAACCAGCCTGAGTAATCCAGTCCATTCCTCCTTCCAGAGGAAGAGGGGGTACTGTGGGAGACTGCCCTCTTTCCCTTAGCCTGTACTACCAATGGGATCCACCCTCGCAAATGCGGCCGGCTTCCGAAGAGGATTTCTTTTAAATTTTAATGTTGCCATTGTATGCATCATTTGCACCAGAATTGTAAATGTTGCATATAACTCTCCCTGAGTTCCGAATCACATATACTTTCTACCATATAGTATGGTAGAAAAAAGATTTAGGATGTCCCGATTCTTGTAGCCAGATTTAGGATGGTTAGAAGTACCCGGATGTCTACTACATTCGGCCATGTTTTGAGTGTTGAAAACAGCATCCTATTTGGGCGATTCTGACCCATAATCCAGTGTGCACGTGAAGTGACGTCACATCGACGAAGCCTCCATATGAAAACAAACAGGGATATATAGAAATAAGAGGCAAGATCAAGGCGCAATGTTATGATGAAATAAATAAGTAAAAGTATGTCCCAATTGTAGCATACTGCATCCTAACTGGATTATTTTTATCGTCAGAAGTGGTATGTAGAATAGAAAAAAGAAAGAGTATGCGATTCGGAACGCAGGGAGTGCGAGCCTCATTACTGCACGAGACCACTACATCAAAGGGATAGGCTAGTTTAGTATTTTTGAAGTGGGGCTGTATGGGGTATTTAGGCTTAGCTAGTGTGATACCTTATGGAGATGGCGATCAGTGCAGTCACTATGATGACTTTGGGGAGACTTCACTGTAGCATAAGTCCAAGGGAGTAGGTTTGATTTGGACATTGGTGGGGTCCGTGGGATATGAAAGTGCTTCCTAAAGTTGATAGGTTTTTTTTGTATTCGATAATTGATAAAAAAAAAATCAATAAATCGGCTTAATTAACATGTCTATAATGCATATCTGAATATCAAAAGAGAATATGCATTCTGTAATGTTATAGGTTAAAGCAATTAATGAAAGAAAATCAGTCAACTTAGAAGAGTTTTCAACTTTACTCTGGTGCAACTGTAAACAACATCAACAACATTGTAAATAAATATTTTTGAAATAATACAACAACAGCTGTATCACTAAATGTACAGGTCAGTATAATTTCCTGCTGGGCATTTCTTCCTCCAGTGCCCATGAGCCAGCTGCAGGGTCATCAGCCAGGAATCACTAATACTAACATATACACAGATTAGTGTCCATTGTGCTCTTCCTATTTGAAAGAACCAAACACATGCCTACGTCTTTCTGTAACAGAAATTAACTGCTGATAGATTTCTTTAAGGTCAATGTTGTCCAGTGTCTCCTGATGGACATGGCACACTGCACGATTGTTCAATCTGACTTGAGTCATGGTGGTTCTCAGCCATGTTTTAAGCCTCCTGAGAACACTGAAACTTCTTTCAGCCTCAGCTGATGCAACTGGTATGACTAAAAGCAGCCTGATAAGGGACTCAACCTGATCAAACAGACCTCTCACTTCAACTGTCAATCCTCTCATTATTTCTGCCACTTCAACACTAGATTTGACAGTGTATTTGGACCTAAACATGGCTAGTTGGACCTTTAGTATGTCCCTGTTCAGCTCTGGGTACTGATCTACAATGTCATTCACTTCTCCAGTCAGGAGAGTTTCCTCCAGCTTTTGCAAGACATTTAGATCTGGTTGGTTGAACCTCTCCTCAAACTAAATGTGCACACTATCAAGCATTTTATAGAACTCTGTTCTATGATGCTCCTCTGCTGACTTGGGGATGTGCTGGCTTGCTTCACTCGTGAATCGTTTTGGTGGCTTTCTTTGGTGAGGAATGTGAATGGGCTCAATCCCAAGGGAGTCAACCATAGCCACTGCTTTCTCAAAAACTTCATGAAAGCTCTCCTCATTTCTTTTGGCATGTACAGTAGATTTCACACACTGTATGGCACTTCTCATACCTGCAACAGTTTCAGTCCTTTTTTGAAGGGATGTGTTCAGACACTCCAGCTCCTCTATCACTTCTAATGCCAGATAAAGACCAAGTACCGTTTTCCCTTTCTCAAACCTCTCACGCAGACCATGTGCTCTCATGCCCGTGTTTGACCCACTTGATGCCATCTCCTCCAAGCTAGACAAAACACGTTCATACTGAGACAGCACCGCTCTGATAGCTTTGCCCCGCACTGTCCACCTGGTTGGACAAAGTGGTTTTAATGGTACCTCTGAACTTATGGCTTTGGAAAATATGTTCTTGAATTTTCCTGATTGCTTGTTTAATGTGCCAAGCTCATGCACCCACTGTAAGGAATCATTGATCAAGGGACTGGCTCTGCATGCAGACTGCGTAATCAGGTTAAGACAGTGTGCCCCACAATGCACATACAACGCTAACGGTTGCTGTCTCTTCAGTTCTGCTTGTGCTCCAGAATATTTGCCTGACATATTAGCAGCACCATCATATGTCTGGCCTCTTAACCCAGAAATGGGAATATTGAGCCTCAAGAGGACATCCTCAGCCATTCTTGCAATCTCCACTCCAGTAGTACCAGGGACCTCATACAAACCAATGAAAAGCTCCCGTGGTACCAGGTCATGGTCCACATATCTAAAACAAATAGCCTCTTGTTCTGTTCCTGTGACATCGTGTGTGCCATCAATGATGAGTGAATACTGCAAAACTGGTAGCATCTGGATGGATTGTGCAATACTCCTGACAATACAGTTTCCTAGCATCTGCAAAACCTCGTTTTGCACTTGAGGAGAGGTATAGTCATGACAGCGAGCTAACCAAGTCCTGAGACGTACATCATCCCTGGCTTTAAATTTCAGAAGTTGAAATAGATTGCCATCTTTTGTCTCATGGCCTCGCAGTGCTATGCCCTGCCTGGCAAGGTACTGTATTGATCCTACAATATTTAGTAGGAAGTACCTAGCATCCTCTTGTTGCTGTGCCCATGCACTTGAGAGCTGCAAATCTATTGGGCTTCCCTCTTGAGCACTAACTGCAGTGTTGGGAACGTTACTTTAAAAAAGTAATTAGTTATAGTTACTCACTACATGTTCCAAAAAGTAACTGAGTTAGTAACTGAATTACTTTATAATAGAAGTAACTAGTTACCAGGGAAAGTAACTATTTGCGTTAGCCTATACTGTAAAAAGAAAAAAGTTGCTATATGTCAACAAATTTGGATTTTTCTGAGCAGTTTTCACAAGTTAGTTGAAATGAGTAGAACAGACAAGTAGAGCTAGGCCTACTTGTAGGGTACACAACCTTCGATATTTATTGCACATCAACAGACATCAAGAGGTTTATCCTGCACTTCAAGTATTTTGTTCTCAACAAAGGTAGTAAAAGAAACTGCTGAATGTACCGTGCTGATCTCCTAGCCTATATCACTGGATTCACTTCAGGGGTGTCGGCTAACACACCACTTAAGGCCAAAAACGTCAGACTATGAAGCATGAGACGATGAGAGGAGGAGTAAGGATTTATCCGCTGTTTATTTCCTTCTTTAACATGCACAGCAGCATACAGATCCCAGGAAAAGAACAATAGCAATATTCGGCTCGTGATGACACGCTAAACAGCTGTTGCAACCGGCGAATCGCGGCCGTTTAATAACGTGCATAAATTATAATTTATAGAGATCGGGAAACTCCGTGCACTTACTCACAAGGGCGATGCAAACAAACTCAGGGAAAGCACGTTTCAACCGTGGATTGATAGGTGGTTACTGCGGCAACGTGCACGCTCACACAGCAGAGAGAGAAGAAAAAGAAACTTCACTAAACAGGCGCTCCGGCTAACTGACAGTTATAATGTCATCCACACTGAATAAAACACAACTTAAAACACACCGGTCTCCTCACTAGCAGTTTGTGTAGTATGGAGCCAGGGGTGCGTTCGGATTACACTGTTTATTCAATCAATAGTAACGCACCACATTTAACGTTCAGTAACGATAACGGCGTTGTAACGACGGAAAAAGTAATTAGTTAGATTACCCCGTTACTGAAAAAAGAACGGCGTTACCTAACGCCGTTATTTTAAACGGCGTTATTCCCAACACTGACTAACTGTCATGGCATGATGGTGGGATTTGGTATTTTGATGCCGCTGAAAACTGGCAAGTGCATTCTTCCAATTATTAAATCCCTTTGACGAAAAGGCAGGGTCTACCTTTTTATATAGTGTGCTTTTCTTTATAGTGTATGTTTTCACACAGTGAAAACAGAGAACCCCTTTGATGGAGGGGCTATAGTGCAGCCATGGATACTGCTTGAATGGCGAACAGAACCTAGGATGATGCGAAGGAAAAAATATATAAATAAAGTAATGTATGAACTCGAGTTCAATGTAGTCTTGCCTATGTTTGCTGAAACCATGGAACATTGTGTGGAATCACTTGTACGACTGAAACACATCCGATGGAATTACATCAACAGACACTGAATGACATGAGTGGACTAGATATGGATTACTCACTACCATTTATGGACATACATGATGATGATCTTGGAGAAACTGGAACATTGGAAGATACGGGCAGCAGCCTCAATGAGCATGTTAAATTTGAAGAGCTGAACTTGAAAACCTTTCAATACACTGATCATAAAAACGAAATGGAAAATGACATTGATCCTGAGAACCATCTCTACAACAATAACAACTGTAACTGTGAGTATTATACAGAAGATCAATTTAAAAGTAATGTTATTATGGAGAGAACTTTGTCATTAATTCACTTCAACAGCAGAAGTCTGTATAACAGTTTTACAAAAATCAAGGACTACCTGAATCAATATGAAATGTTTAGTGTAATTGCTGTTTCAGAAACCTGGCTTAATGATGAGAAGGGGAGAAATGTGGAATTAGAGGGATACAGACTATTTAACATCAATAGAAAAAACAAAATGGGAGGAGGGGTTGCACTTTATGTAAATAATGATTTAAATTGCAAAGTTGTAGATAAAATGTCAACAGCAATCGAAAATATCATGGAATGTATAACCATAGAAATAGAATCTGAAAAGTCCAAGAACGTAATGATAAGTTGCATTTATAGAGCACCTAGATCCTGCCCAAATATATTCAATGAAAAAATTATGGAAATGTATGGTAAAATGAATGACAGAAAGATGGTCTTTGTATGTGGGGATTTCAACATAGATCTACTGAACCCAAATGAAAACAAAACAAATAGAGACTTTATGGACATAATGTACAGTCTATGTCTAATTCCTACCATCATAAAACCAACAAGAATATCAAGCGGCAGTGCACAGAATTGTAAGTGGACTACTTATTAATGACATCAGTGACCACCTTCCAATTTTTACAATAGTACAAGACTTTTTCAAGAACAAGTCCCATAAAAACATTGATACCCACAAAGTGACCCGCTTGAGAACACTGAAGGCTATTAATGCTCTCACAGAGGCGCTAAACGTACAAAGCTGGAATAACGTATATTCAAATAATGATCCAAATAAAGCTTATGATGAATTTCCTTACACTCTTACTACCCTGTATGATTATCACTGCCCGATTCAAACTCAAAGGAAGCATAAATATAAAGAAAAGCCATGGATCACCAGAGGACTAGAAAATGCCTGTAAGAAGAAAAATATATTATATAAAAATTACATGAAACATAGAACAAAGGAAGCTGAAAATAAATATAAAAGAAATAAGTTAACAACTATAATGAGATGCAACAAGAAAGAATATTATAATAAATTATTAAATCAGCAAAAAAGCAATATACAAGGTACATGGAAAATACTTAACAGCATCATTAAAGAGGGTGCAGCCAAATCAGAATACCCAAACCACTTCAAAACACATAATGAAAAAACCATAACCAACCCTAAAGTGATTGTCAATGAATTCAATGATTATTTTGTGAATGTCGGCTATAACTTAGTAAAGGATATTGTGGAACCAAAAGAAAAGGAGGATGTTGGAGATGACATCATCAACATTAATGCCAACACCATCTTTCTGAAGAGAATTAAGGAAAAGGAGTTGATTGAGGTAGTTAATAACTTTAAAAACAAAAAATCTTCTGATTGTAATGATATGGATATGACACTAGTAAAAACTATTATAGAAACTATAGCTAAACAGTTAACATATATATGTAACCAATCATTCCAAACTGGAATATTTCCAAACAAAATGAAAATAGCAAAGATCATACCTATCTATAAAAATGGAGACATGCACTCCTTTTCTAACTACAGACCAATCTCTCTACCTCAGTTTTCAAAAATATTAGAAAAACTTTTTGCTCTAAGACTTGACCACTTCATAGAAAAGCACAACTTACTGAGTGACCACCAATATGGCTTCAGATCAAACCGATCCACCACAATGGCAGTCATGGAATTAGTAGAGGAAATATCAACAGCAATCGAAAATAAGAAATTCACCGTAGGAGTATTCATAGACCTTAAAAAGGCATTTGACACAATAGATCATACAATACTAATGAGAAAACTTGAAAGATATGGCATTAGAGGAGTAGCACACACATGGCTTGGTAATTATCTCTACAATAGAGAGCAGTATGTACACATACAGAATGACAAATCAAATTTAATGAAAGTAACGTGGGGTTCCACAGGGTTCAGTACTCGGACCAAAACTATTTTTACTGTACATTAATGAAATCTGTAATGTGTCTAAATTGTTGAAATATGTGTTGTTTGCTGATGATACAAATTTATTTTGTTCTGTAGGGGATCTGAGGCAGCTTTTGGATACAGTGGAGAAAGAACTGAAAATCCTAAAACGATGGTTTGATATTAATAAGTTGTCTCTAAACTTAAAGAAAACTAAGATCATTATATTTGGATACAAAAAAATCAAACATGAAATAAAAATCATGATAGACAATGTTGAAATAGAAAGAGTCTATGAAAACAAATTCTTAGGAGTGATCATAGACCACAAATTATGCTGGAAACCACATATAAAACAAGTAAAAAGAAAAGTATCCATGTCCACTGCAATACTATACAAAACAAAAGATGTACTCAATTCACAATCATTACACATGTTATACTGTTCCTTAATATTACCATACATTACATACTGTGTGGAAATATGGGGAAACACGTACAAAACTGTTACCAACCCTATTTTTATTTTACAAAAGAGGGCAATCAGAATCATTAATAGAGCAGAATATCTTGAACCAACCAATACATTATTTATAAACTCAAACGCACTAAAATTTAGAGACTTAGTGGAGTTCAAAACAATGCAAATAATGTATAAAGTCAAAAACAGGATAGTTCCAGACTGTATCCAGAAGTTGTTTCAGATTAGACAGAGCAAGTATGAACTAAGGGGAATGTGCATGTTTACCAAGATAAATATAAGAACAAATGTAAAACAAAGATGTATATCGGTAAAAGGAGTAAACATGTGGAATGTCTTGGATGAAGAAATTAAAACGTGTGACACAGTACAAAGATTTTAAAAAATACTGAAAAAGAACATGCTTAACAAATATAAAAGTGAGGCATGAATGGCAATGTGAATATGTATTGTGGATGTATTTTGTTTTGTGTCATAACTTTACATGTAATATGTTTAACATACAGGAATTAATTATAGCAATAATGTTTACAATAACTATCAAATAAATTATTAAAACAGATATGTATGTATATATATATATATATATATATATATATATATATATATATATATATATATATATATGTATGTGTGTATGTATGTATGTGTATGTGTATGTGTATATATATAATAATAATTAAAAAAGATCCTGAGGGACCAACGAATAATGAATAAATAAACATAATGTAAAAAGGGTAGTTGCAATAAGCTAAGGCTTCAGCCTACACCTTTTCGATCAATACTATTTATAAAAAATTAATATATAAATTGTGATGACAACTTTGTGTTATTTTGTGTGTTTTTTATTGTTTTGTTTTTTTTTGTTTTTTTTAACTTATGTAAGTAATGTTGTGAATATGTTTTGATCGAAATAAACTAAACTAAACTAAACTAAACCAACTCTCTTGAAAATGGAGGAGCTTGTGTGGCAGCTGTTGAACTGGAATGTAATTTGGGTGAGGTTGGTTTGGTTTGTCCAGAATATCTTCTTGAATGCTGACACTCTCCCTGACCCTATCCTTGGCACTCTCCCTGCTGCTCTCTCCATTTGGATCAGTTTCCTAAGAAATCACAGTATGCATTTGACCACGCTGTAGCAACTACTGCAAACACACTATTAATATAGGCCTATTGTTATTCAGGTCATAATCAGACTAATATTTGACACAATGCTGAATCTCATGACGAACAGATTAATCATTATTGAACCTCACCTGTGAATTTCCAGCCTCTCTTCCATCTCCTCCAGCCTCTCCTTCTTTAGCCTCTCCTTCATCTTCTACAGCATCTCCTCCTCTGTCTCCTCCTCTATCTCCTCCAGTCTCTCCTTCTCTATCCTCTCCTCCAGTCTCTCCTTCTCTATCCTCTCCTCCAGTCTCTCCTCCTCTGTCTCCTTCTCTATCCTCTCCTCCTCTGTCTCCTTCTCTATCCTCTCCTCCAGTCTCTCCTCCTCTGTCTCCTTCTCTATCCTCTCCTCCTCTGTCTCCTTCTCTATCCTCTCCTCCAGTCTCTCCTCCTCTATCCTCTCCTTCATCTTCTACAGCATCTCCTCCTCTGTCTCCTTCTCTATCCTCTCCTCCAGTCTCTCCTTCTCTATCCTCTCCTCCTCTATCTCCTCCAGTCTCTCCTTCTCTATCCTCTCCTCCAGTCTCTCCTCCTCTATCTCCTCCAGTCTCTCCACTGTCTGTCACCTGACAGAAGTATGTTGATGCATGACATATGAACAGATATATTAGGGTACATACCTGGGTAGACAAAATGTTCACACAATTATTATGTTTTATTCCCCCAAAATATATATGTATAAAATCACATGAGCATCTGCAAAGTGCTTGTTACTATAATGAGAGGGAAACCTTGAAGGAAAATAAAGGTTATTACATTTAATTCATCTTTATTTATCCCAAAACATTTTTTTAAACCATTGCTCCCTTTCCACACAAATAAAACATGTAAATAATGGTAGGCCTATACCTTAAAATGCGGATCTCTTTGGCATTATAGCCTATGCTGACTAATAATCAATATCAGTATTGTTATGGCTCTAAAATATATAACCTTTTAATTAACTTACACGTTGACTTCTAAAGAAGTCTCTTATGGTCTCTTATGTCCAGTTTTCGTTTCTTCGACATCCTACACACACACACACACGCACGCACAAGCATAAAACACACACAAATATAAGTGTTACTGCAAATGACATCACTGATATTAAAATCCGTCTCGCAGACGTGACCGAAGGCAGAACTTACACTCGCAGATGCAAATATTAGCTATGCACTGAGGCGTCCTGTTGCTCCTCCTGTCTGGGACTAGCAAATTGCCGGTGTTCTGACATTTTCTGCTCCCTCGTCAGATTTTGCTACCTATCAGAAAATGCTACCTTACGTCATTGGTAGCGTATTTGATCTGTAGACCCATTAACTCTATCAAACAATGCTCCCAGTACAGAATCACGTTATTGTACACCACTACTCATCCAATGTACACTGTAGGAATATTGGGAGCATATTTTGATGCTGCTTTATAACGTGTTTATTGAATATTTCAGGGGTACAGTGAGCTTTGTGAGAACCATTGTCTTTAGCAAATAATGCTCCCACTACAGAATCATGTTACTTACACCACTACTCACCCCTTGTAGCCTACACTGAAAGCTTGGGGAGTATATTTTGATGCTCCTTCATAACGTTATTATAGATTTAGTAGGGTATAATGTGAGATCAATTGTCTCTATCAAATAATGCTCCCACTACAGAATCACGTTATTTTACACCACTACCCATGTACACCCCCCTCCCACCACCGACGAAAACTTTCTCCACTCTGAGTCCGGTTAAGTTAACGCTAGCCTAGCCTATCATTTTATATCTATATTCAGCAGCAAAGCTAGTATCTACATGCACATTTGTACATGCTCACAGGTCAAAAGGCGCAATTTAAACATATGTGTAGCATAATTGCGCAGTTAAATTTTTTTTTAAAGAAAATACCATCAGACAAAAA
Source organism: Hyperoplus lanceolatus (assembly GCA_026929865.2). Classification (NCBI taxonomy): domain Eukaryota; kingdom Metazoa; phylum Chordata; class Actinopteri; order Uranoscopiformes; family Ammodytidae; genus Hyperoplus; species Hyperoplus lanceolatus. Next base: position 2,618,729 of record CM049408.1, read on the forward strand.
GGTAGCGGAATCTGACGGCTGCTTACGCAGGATTATTATTTTCGGAATGCGCATACGCAAAACCACTAGGGAGCAAAATCTGATAGGTAGCAGAAAATGACAAGTCACCGGTAGCTTTTTTTTTTTAACAAGCAGATGGAGTGACAGCGGGGACGGCCAATCAGGTTGAATATAGGTTTGCGGGGAAACCGCTACAGCCAATCAAAGCGCGATAGTTGTTTAGAGGCGGGACTTCTAGCAGAGACTGATTTTTAACCCTTTGTGTACTATAATTATTGCCTAAACAATACAGACAGCGGGTGTATTATTGGTAGGCACTACACAGTAGAGGCTGGATTTTGGTAGGGTCGGGACCCTACCGTCCCTATATAATCCTACGCCCTTGCATAAGTCAACCTTGTACTGTTGCAGACTGGAACAGAAGAAATGCGTTTTCTCACCACCTATGTAAATGTTAACCTTAAAATCTAAATATCTGTAACTAAGCTGAGTTTTTTTCCACAGTTTTAGTTTACCAGCAGAGAGTCCTTTATTTTTGCATCACTCCACCAATCAGCTGTTTGACTAAAAGCTACTGCTATTCAAGAGACACAAGGAACCACAAATCTTATGCTGTCTGGGGTCAAACTAAAACTGTGGGAAAAAAATCGCAGTTTAGCATACAATTGAACACATTTTTAGGTTAGCTTTTTTTAAATGTGGAGAAAATGAAAATGTCTTCTGGCCCTGTCAAACCAACAGCGAACATCAAAAAATAACATGGAAGACACCAATTCTGGTGTACAAAATTCAAATTACTACAATTAGAAATAATTCTACCCCCTAGCACAAGAAAAGAAAAGGTTTGCTTTCTAAAACGCTCCACCCCACCATGTCCCTGAGTGGAGTGAAACGTGATTCCTATGATGAGGTTTATATTTACAAGAGGGAGAAATAATCTGCCTGCCTTGTTGTTGCTGCAAATAATCCCTGTGTGTGTGTGTGTGTGTGTGTGTGTGTGTGTTTCCCATCAGAGCATGCAGGCTACAGATGTTCAATCTCTCTCTCTCTCTCTCTCTCTCTCTCTCTCTCTCTCTCTCTCTCTCTCTCTCTCTCTTTCTTTGTGGATAAGTGCAGAGCGTATGCGATCACACTCACGCGTTCCTCTCGCGCATCCTTTTCGACAGAAGGTCTGATGCCATGACCGAATACGCGTCCATCCTCTGCTGCTGAGAAGAACCATGCGCTGCCGGCTGCGCCCTGCTGGAATGAACCGACTGAGAGTGGCTTTCAAGGGACTCACCTGTGGATGTGCGCCGTCAATATGCCTTATATGACCAAACCTTTGATTCTACTTATTTGCCTGTTCGTTTCCGGCGAATGTCGTCGCCATGGCCACCGGGTTCGGAGATGGACCGGTACCGTTGAGACTCAACCAAAACATAGCACGTGAGTGGAAGACAATGGGCCAATGTATGGCGGATTATAACATGTTAATGCCGAGAAACACACATTTCCAATAGAATACTTTTAATTGAGTTGTGATTATCACATGATGCATAAGGGACGTTCCGCTATAATTCACTGCTGATTATAACTGGGATGTAGAACTCATGGATCACTTGTCACATTATTTACGTCGTCCCGAAATTAGAACTAAATAGAAAAAAACAGAAAGGAAAAATGACCAAGAGAGACAGAAGTCAAAGGGAAAGCAGCTTTATATCTGCTATTAGTTTAAGCTTCACATATTCTGTGTGAAATGTAGGCTGGCCTTTTTTGTCTTCTCTTTCCACCCCCCCAAACACCAAAAATCAGTACCAAAACCCATCCCCCCCAAAAAAAGAAAAAAAAATAGGTTTTTTTTTAAAAAAAAATTTAAAAAAACCACCAACGATAAAAAAAATGGGAGAATTTTTTTAAAATAGAAAAAAAATATAATCGCGATAATCGTTGCAGCTCTAGCTATGTGTTATCAAAATGTCATAAAGCAATGGGGTTGATTTGACACCTTACTTTCTCATCATTTCCTCCAGTATTATTGTGCTCACTTTTCTTACTGGTGTGATAGATAAGATACAGTTGCGTCTTTAAACTTTGTGCACTGCATTCATGAGGTGTGATCAGCATGAGGTCTCCATGGCTGTTGACGCATCATACAGTTGTTTTATACGTTAACACTTAAAACAAGATTATAGCCTACACAAATGTAGTGATTCATTTATGGAAAATTTAGGAATAATTTAAAAAGGGTAAAAAAATGACTGCAAGGACTGTGTTTGAATTGGTAAATAGTTCTGCTGTTCTACCGCACACATTCATACATTGAAGGTGGTGCAGCTACCTACAATGCAGGACAGAGACTTGCTTCTCAGGTAGTGAGTGGTTCAAAAGGAAACTTTTGTAGGACATATTTGCCAGACTCAAGACCTCTAGTGGCTGTGTGGATTATGACTGGTGTGTGCCTGGAGCAGCATGGCAGCATTGACATGGAGCCAGAGGCTGTGTCTTGATTCAGGGGTTGCACCCTACGTAGGCTGCATTTGAAGACCGATTGCGTCATAGCGGCGCGCAAAGGCTGTCCCGTTTGCAAGGCTCCTTGCAAGGCTCCTCGTATGCGGCCGAGAAATGCAGCCTTCGTTTCACGGTTTTGAAGGCTGCATCAGATGGATCCTTCGTGGCCCAACATATCCCAAGATTCATTGCGTTTTTTTCAGATTGCATAAAATAAAATAAAAAATAACAAAACAGCAACGTGTTGCTCCATCTTCTTAACTTTTATCTTCCTTTATTTTTTCTTGTACTTTTTTTTCTTTTCGTCTGGTAGGCAACTTCTTTTTCTTTTTTCCTCCGTTGACAAGGCTGTCTCCGTTGGCAGCAATCAGGGTTGCTAGGCAGCAAAGGAGCGGCGAGTCGTCACGCAAGGTAACGGCTTATTACGTGAACCGGAAATGCTCGTAAAGAGACCATCTCGTTTAACAAGGCTCGTTGGCCTTAAAACCGGCCTTAAAATCGGCCTTCATAGGCAATAGCCTTCATAGACCGCGAGACTGCGTCCTACCAAGGCTGCAACCCCTGAATCAAGACACAGCCAGTGAGTGTAGCCTGCTGGGGTGAATGAATGGCTCGACAAAGCTGTATGATGTTGTTGAGGCCCTTAACCTCAAATGAGCTGTGGTTGGTTTATAATGTCAACAAGGACGTTAAGCCACAGGATGACCTAAGGCATACTAAGCAATGTAATCTAGAACACTGTTTGTCCAAATCAGCTAATATACTAAGCAGGGAGTCAGCGGCCAATTAATGCAGTCCATGTGATGGGGACACCAGATCAGAAAAGGCTCATATGAATCCCTTTGAAAGGCAAGGACTCATAACCTATTCAGTTATTTGGCCTGGGCGACCTGTTCTTTTATTAGGGAAATCAAACATATTGCTCTCCCAATCTGTATCATCATTTCGTAAATCATCATTTTTAAACAGGGAGGTTTGTGCGGATCATGATGAGATATTGGTAAGACTTTACAATTGGGTTACATTAATTAACTGTTAATGCTTAGTTAATGCTATAAACGGCTAGTTTATGCATATTTAATGCTCATTAAGCATTCAGTAACTGTTAATGCTCAGTTACTAATGGTTAGTCAAGAATGATCCATGCTTAATTAACTATTGCTTATAGTTAAGCATTAACTAAACATAATGGTTTGTTAATGCTGAACTAATGCGTATTAAGCATTTACTTAGCAGTTATTCACAGTTAGTTATTGCTTAGTTGATGATTATTAGGCATTAACCAAGCATTAAGTTCCAGTTAATGAATGTACCCTTATTGTAAAGGGTTACCTGTCATAATAAGTAACAGTACTGAGATATAGGAGGACGAGGATGAGCAGTTCCATGGTGGAATGTGCAAATCAAAAACAAAAAGGACATGCAGCAGTGACTTACTCTGACTTCTTCTGATTGAATGAGCCCATTCCATAGAACTCCACTGTAAGTTAGTCTCACTATTTTAGACAAAAAAGGAGGAATGTCGGTCTGACCTCACAACATTTTGCTTCATTCCAACAGAAATGAAACAGCCAATGGGACGAGGGCAGGCCTTGCACTATACACTTATCTCTGTCTTCTCTGCTGGCGGGGAGAGAAAGCCTATCCGTCTGTTCTGTGATTTAACACAGCATGTGGTCCTAACAGCTCCTCCAACCATCACCGTTTAGACCCACACTAGACCCCTGGTCAATTATCACAGCACAACATTCACTTTAAACCAAGGACACAGATACAATTTGAGCATGTCTGCAGAAATGGTGACTGTTTTGGATTGAACAACAAGGTTTTGATCTCAATATTTCCCAATAGCTTTTTTGGATGTATGATTAGCTTCAGTTTAGCTTTCAGTGGCTGACATTAAGCAAGTTCTCATGGCAGATAGAATCAGTATTCTTCAGTGTTGGGTGCATTCCTTTGTATCTCTTCAAAAGCAAAGTGCAAACCTTTTTGTGTGCCCCCCCGCTCTGACAGTGAATGTCATCTTTCTCTCTAGTTCTTTGCCCAAAAAGCCTCCTGATGTGACCAAGAACCGCAAGACCAAGACAGAGCAGCTGCTCAAAGTGGACGACCATGACTTCACCATGAGGCCAGCGTTTGGAGGTAGGTTTGGAACGCTCCCCATGCATTGCATTCCTGTTGTATACTTACAGACAATTATTCATAATAATATTAATAATAATATATGTATTTATATAGTGCTTTTGAAGGTACTCAAAACAGGTGCAGCAATAAAGCCAACACACAATAAACAAAAGCAAAGACAGGTATATTAACCGTGACTTAACCCATTGATGACTATGGCAATCTAGGATGCATGTCCTTAATGCCTGAGGGTTTTCTGAAAAAATAGTACGAATTGTCAAGTCTACCAAAACCTTAATATCTAAGCCTGTGTAGCACATAGAAACATGAAATAAAATACATTTAAAAGTTAAGGTTCACAGGTTTTATTTAAACATGCTCCCTTAGCGCTTACAAACCAACAAATATTTCTAAAAATCGTCAAAATTAGATTAATTAGAAAATTATTAAATATTGTTAATAAATAGATGCAATGTGGTGTGTGATTTTCGTCAGTAGTCTATAGTAGACCTTGATTCTGCGCACCAAACGCCACTAACTGTTCCGTCGTCGACATAGCCGGCGTATTTTTATTATTATTTTGTTTTATTTTTTTATTTTTTATTTTTTTGATTGACGTGATTTTCGGCAAACCACACAACTTTTGGGTGGTCACGTGGTCTTAAAAAAATCAACAGAACCCACCTCTTGTGTATTTGAACCAATGACAGTGCATTCTATGCTGGGAATGCCATGAAAATTAGATAAAGTAATAATGCTGCACGATGCAGCATCAGGCAGGAGAGCCAATGTGGCATCGTGCAGCAGCCGTCATCAATGGGTTAAACCATAAAAATCAACAAACAAAAGCAGGTGTAATATGAATATGTAAACAAAAAAGAGAGAGATGGTAATATGTAATGTAAATATGTAAAACATTTATATTATCATATAATCCTATTAAATTGAGGTGTATTTCAGTATTATGATGTGAAAGAGAATAAAACATTCAGGAGGCTTTGTTTGTTAGAAAACAAAAATTTAGATTTTAAAATGGGTATTTGAGTTCAAAACCGTCACTCTGACCTGTGTATGAGTTCTTAGCAGGAGTGACATGTGACATGTTGATGGAGTATCTGTCTTTGAAACAGTTTAAAACCCTGATAACTCAAAGGTGTTTTCTTTTACATTATATTACACTTGGACGGACCCCCAACTATCCACTATTAGACCATTCTATCGAAGGAGCCCAGATCTCCAAAAGTCACCAAATGTGCTAAAGAAACAAATCAAAATCAAATCAAAACTGTTTTATTTGTACAGCCCAACAAGAATCATGCTACCGCTTTGGTCGGAAGGGGGCCGCTAGAATTCACACGAAGCGAAAGTTCCTTGGAGCACTTTAATGTGTAAAGTTGGTGGAGTGCCCCTTTAACCCTACTGGAGGTGATGCCTGGGCCTGCATGAAGACTGAGAGTGAGAGAAAGATTAGTAGAGAAAGTATTTGGATGAGTGTGTGCACGTCAGCACTTGTGTTTGCCCTCATCTCTCTTAGAATTGATTTGCTTTTGGTTTCAGAGCAGAGATATGTAGGGCTCTTTGATCTTTAACCAATTTAAAAGAACCCTTTCTTCTCCTGCAATGATTGCAAGGCATGAAGCATCTCTAGCATCATGCGTGTTCCATCACCAGGTTGGGACTGCAAACTGAGGCGAGACAGTCCAGGCAAAAACATACCCTGCGTTCCAATCCCCATACTTCCATACTATTTAATATGCCAGAAAAAAGATTTAGGATGTCCCAATACATGCACGTCAATTGTAGTATGCTGAAAATATATAAATTCCCCACTAACTCCAATAGCATTTTGGAGTATTCGTCTTTATTCTTGACATTTCTCGAAATAATGTCCCTTAAACTCCTGTGGCCCTTAAGCTCTTCTGTACTTTATGTAGTGTAGTAAAAAGAAAGAGTATGTGATTTGGAACGCAGGGATAGTTGCATCAAGCATTGGTAAATTTTGATATTTCTAGTGTATTTTGCTCCCATAACATGTCTTTTTTCGCACTAGTTCAAATAAAAGGTCCAAAATGTACATTCCCATACAACCATCTTTGTTAGCCATTATCTCAACATTAGTTCTTTTGTTCAACACTCTGCACAAAAAAAAAATCTTAATTACATACATAACCAAACTTTCCATAAACATTCTTAGCACAATTCTGAAGGTTGTTACATAATTACATTATTTGTTCATATGTTGTTCATTGTCTGATTTATGATACATGTCCTTCTTAAAAACATGCCAGAAATACCTTTACATCATTTTTTTTATTTTGAAATATGAAAAAGTGCTTTATCCAAAATTGGACACTTATATGTTGAAAACATTTATTATAATTATGGCTTTATACGAAATCTCCATTTTTGGGGGGATTTTAAAGGGATGCAAATTTAAAATTAGTTAGATATTTTCACGTTTGCATTTTTATTTAAACATTTCTGAAAAAAATATAATAGAAAACATATTTTTTTTAATAGAAGTAATCAACTGGCAACCGTTTCATGATGATATCTATAAGTTAACCATTTCATACTATTCACCTGCAGTGTCTCACCTTAACATTTATGCTGGATCACAAAAGAATAGATCTCAGGCTTGACAATGTGAATACTCTTCCCTTTTCAGGATGGATATTTCAGTGCACAGACTCTTAAGCATAAAGAAGTTATTCCCTTAGTTAGAAAGCCTTGAAATCATCCCACTGGTGTGGCTCTGTCTACTGTCTAAAGAGCGCAGTTCAAAAGATATAAATACATCTAAAGACAGGGCTGTTTTCTCACTGAAACGCTCAAGGATAGAGGGCTTTGTTCATGCCTCTCTGCTGCAAAACTCAATCGAGCTTTCATAATGTTATTTGGATACTAAAAATCCACCCACATCTCTGCTCTGAAATAGAAGGCATACATCTCCCGACTCCCCTTCCTCTGAAGTTGTACCTTGTGAAGATCAAACGGTCTTTAACTGAGGTCGCGTTGGCTCCTCCGTCAGAGCAGAGTTACTATGGAGAAAGGCAGAGCATGTGGCAGCAGGTCACTGTGTGGAAATGGGACTAAAAATAGCACCGGGTACCAGCACCAAGTTAGTACAAAGAGTCTCATACTATACAAAAGGTGGCACTCCTAAAGACCTGTTTAAAACCTCAGCTCTTTTGTATCGATTTATACTTTAAAGCAACAATAGGTAACTTTTCCACCTTAATAAAGCATTTTCAAAGTCAGTCTAATAGTTCAAAATGTGTTAACAGAGCGCCCCAGTGGCCTGCTTTAGGCGCTAGTGCCTAAAGCAGGCTCGTTTCCATCGAGTAGAGGGGGTCGGGTCGGAGCGGCTCGGTCTGGTTATTTTGGCTTTCCATTTACCAAAAGTTGGGTAGGATCTGGATTTAAGCGAGCCTAACCGCTCTAAGCCGCTCCCATTTTCGGTACTCCTCCGTTGGGGTACCAGCCCCTTGAAAGGGTGCCGAAAAGGTAGAGCTACACACTGCCGTCCGTTGATTGGTTGTGTTTTGGCGAAAAATGTGGGCGCAGCACTGTTTCATGTGTGGTGTTTTTCCTCGTCATTAAATGAATCAGTTGGCTACACTGTCCCACTGCTACGATGTCACGTAGCTGCCGCAGCCAGCGCTGTTCGCTCACTGTCTCTGTTGGTTTGCACCATGCCGTCTCTGTGCATTTACCTGTGTATACGCTCACAACACGGGGGGAATAAATAAAGTAGTGGCTGGTAGGGCTGCAACTAACGATTATTTTGATAATCGATTAATCTGTCAATTATTTTCTCGATTAATCGATTAGTGTTTTGGTCCGTAAAATGTCAGAAAATGGTGAAAAATGTGGATACATTTTCCAAAGCCCATGTTGACGTCCTGGAATGTATTGTTATGTCCAAAACACACATATAGTTCAGTTTACTGTCATAATAGGATTAAAGAAACCAGAAAATATTCACATTTGAGAAGCTGAAATCAGAGAATTTGGAATTTTTTTAATAAAAAATTACTCGAAACGATTAATCGATTATCAAAATAGTTGCCGATTATTTTAATAATCGATTAATAATCGATTTGTCGATTAATCGTTGCAGCTCTAGTGGCTGGTTTGGCCAAGCAAAAACGAGAGACCGCTGGCTTGACCACAGTTGTTCCACAGCCCGATAGTTTGACCCATATTTTGCCGGTGGTTATCACAGTCCAGCCTAAACCCCGCCCTACCAGTAAGGGTAGGGTCGGCAGTGGAAACACCACCGAGATTCTTAAAAGTGAGCTGTCCCGCTCGCCTAACTTAACTTTGGGTAACTTTGGGACTCGGCACTCACGAAAATGCTTGGTGCTTTACGGCACTAGCAGTGTCAGTTCACACACCAGCCTTCAGCTGAGTAGGTCCATGGACCTATTATAAGATGTGTAGATCAGGTACAATGGAGACAGAGGAGAACACTATTGGAGAAAGCCAGGAACAAAAACAGAAAAAGTGACAGAGGAAGAAGCCGGACTAGAGTGAATATTGGAGTGGGCTGCAACACCAACCTATAGTCTATGGTCCAACGCCTAGCTAGTTAGCAGCTGCACCGGGTGCCTAAACTCATGTAATCCCAGTTATTTATCAGCCTTGCATACAAATGAATAAATTTACTTTACACCGCAAAGTGTCTTCTTTCTTTTTTGGGGTGGCAGTGGCGAAGTGGGTAGGGAGTTCGCCTCTGGTGTGCAGAGTCGGAGGTTCGATCCCCCGTCTCCCCGCCACTTGTCGAAGTGTCCCTGGGCAAGACACTGAACCCCGAATTGCTCCCGATAGTTAGCTTAGTTAGCTTAGCACCCTAGTGCTAAGCCTACCCTGTGTGGTAGCTGATGCTATCGGTGTATGAATGTGCGTGTGACTGGGTGAATGTGTACAAAACACAATGTAAAGCGCTTTGAGTCTGTGATAAACGGAGATATAGCGCTATACAAGTCCATTTACCATTCTGTTTGACATTTGATCTCCTGGTTGTATAAGTTTGGAGCCTTACACAGTTATATCAATTAACGTTAGCATCATTAGCATTAACGTTAGCCACAGCCTAGTAGTGTTTTTACCATGCCAGATGTTGTTCCTGGGTGAGCTTAGACGGACAAAGATATAACAACTATAAACTATATACAAATAGCATTCTTTACACGGATGGTCTTGTTTGCTGTTACATGTCATCAGAGGAAAAATGAGACCGTTTCAGAAAATATTTAAAAGTTCTTCCTTTTAGCTACATGTGTTACCACCACCAAATCTGGTGTTTAACTGCATCAGACTGAAAGAGGTTGAGAACAATTGAAAATGCCCCTAACACACCCGACCCCTTCCTCTAAAATAGGCAAATCAATAGCAGCCTCAGCACGCAGAGCAGCCCGCTGATGTCCTGATTACAGGCTTTGTGAGTACAGATATAATTTAATGTAGATAGAAACTCGGTTATAGAAATCAATCAGCCTGTGGTCAGACAGGTTTTACATAAGCAAAATATGATTAGGGGGCCCCACTCCAATGTTAGCGCTGCTGAAACTATAGATCTTTGTTAAATATCATTCACACACCCAGTGTTTTCCGCTAGTGCCTCCACTGTGCAGCTGTGTGAAAATATTAGACAGCCGAGATTCAGACCCTCCTAGGGGGGTCCCGGGGTGTGCCCCCCCGGGAGATTTTTTTAACCTAATTAAAGTGAAATGCATGAATCTGGTGCACTTTGAGAGGAAAATTAAAAAGCTTAATCTGAGAAATTTTGTGTGAACAAATAATTTGGAGACACTGGGTCGGATAAATTAGAAGCTATTGAAGAAGGACACATGGATTTTCCATAAAAATATTAATATAAAATAAAATATTATGGAGGGTCCTCCTCTGGGTTGGGCTTGGAGCTCTTTTTCTTTTACGGGACATATGTCTCTGTAATATAGTGAATGCATGTAAATGCAGTGAGAGGAACAAAGCAGAAGAACTCTGTTGTCCAGCTACTGTATCTTTTTTTCACAGACGAGGCTGAAATAGGCTATAGACTATACACAGTGCATGGGCAACTGAGGGCAGCCCCATTTCCAATTGTTTTTGAATAAACTCAATACACACTGTGCATGGATGTGAACGTGACATGATCAGATCATTTCGGATTACCTCCCAGATGAACTGATTACATTTTTAGGCTATTAATTATCTAGACCAAAACATTTTATTCCTTTTCTTGTATGATAACTCACATTTGCATAATATGATGTTAATATCAAACACACAAAGGGCCCCCGACCGCCCCCCTGGCTGTCGGGGGCCCTAAGCGACCTCTTAGTTCGCTTATGCCTTGGGCCGGCTCTGATTTTGATTATATAAACCTATTTATTTGGAGGTAAAACTGCAACTTAGTGTAACTTGTACATGTACATCCAGTTGATTGCATATTGCATATTGTAATTATTTTTTATCACATTGCACATTTCATTTTAACTGATCTATGTTTTACCTTCTACTCTATTTTATACATGCTGTTTTATATTGCACAGAAAATTCCTTTGCAATACTTAGTATTTAGAATTCATCTTATGTAAATATTGTTTATGTGTATCTTGTTTATCTTATTTAACTCTATATTTATTTTATTTTATTGTTCCAACTGCACTGTGGGCCAGAGATAAACGCCATTTCAATTCTGATGTATGTCTTGCATCAGAACTGACAGTAAAATACTTTGGCTTGACTTCATTGTCACTAATATTCAAGGTCCTCAAGGAACACAGGTTTCTTTTGTTGTTGTTTGAGTTCTACTTCAGGGCTGGGTTCCACCAACTGGGCGTAGAATCTCAGTACAACATGCCTGATAGGCCAGTAGTTGTCAAGACATCTTGCTCTGGAAAAAAAAAGTTAGACAATTGAATACCTATGCCTGAAGGAGGTTTCCATTTTGTTTTTGCAACTGTAAAATCAAAGAGAAACTCAATGATAGGCTCTAATGAAGCATTCTACTTCCATAGTTGTGAAACTGAACAACATTCATGTAAATATATGCAACATATATGTATGCTAAATGTATTCATGTATTTCTAAATCAGTACAAATCCTGACTTTTAGTCCCCAGTATGGATCAAGCTCCCAACATGCTCTCGTTCAAACCTATTGGCTTTCAAAGCTCATGCCCCCAATTTGAAAGGCAAGCTTAAACCGAAATGAACACTGACACACCTCATTAGTACTGATGACAACATACTGTAATCACCTCAACACCATTACATGTATACATGGATGTACACAACATAAACTATCCTAAAGGTTCTGGATTTTCAGAAGCTGCATGTCCTTCAGTGACCAGAGGGGGCGGCGCTAACCTGTGGGGTGTATTATTGATCTTAAAGGTTCAGTAAGCGGAGTGGTCAGTTTAGCTAACTTCCTGTCAGTTACTACAGTTAGCGGTCCCCTCCCTCGTCCCCACGTCACCACATTAATGCACTGCGGTCTTCAAGCAGCGAGTTATCTAGCATCATCTCAGATCCATAAGTGTGATAAAACATCAACAAAACAGACATTGGGAAGGATTTGTACCTGCTCCGCCATTGTAGGCGCATACTCATGCACTGGCAGTGAGACGGGTGCCGGTTTGTAGCGTTCTCTCTTCTGATTGGTTATCAGCAGTGGGATCCCCGAAAAGTATTTGCCGATTACATGCAGAGCGAGCTTGCACACTATATAAGTGATCACTGTATGAATAAGGAGTGATTTAACACTTAAATTAACATAAATAAATCCCTTAATCCAGGGTAAAATAACACATTAGCTAATGCACACTGAGGGGAAAAGAGAGAAAGGCCAGATCATATGACGTATGGGCGTGCAGAGAGCCATGTTCTGATCTGTTAGCTGTATAGCAGAGCCACACTGTGCTTTTCAGAGTGTGTGCTGGCTTAGCAGTATGAGGATTTACCAAAGGTCACAAAAGTCACAGATTGAGTAGTGCTGCAGCCTGTCACTCTAATAGCCTTCATCCCGCCATTAACATGCACATGGATGTTAGTCAGTGGATTGTAGGAAACACACAAGTGGGTGACACCCCTCTGAGGAGAATCTTCTTATATTTCAAATGGCTTAACAACCTGTCTACATTACAATTCATTCATTTGATCACATGTACATGTAAAGAAACTATTTTGATTTATGTTGTAAGATTACATTAAACTGTCATATGTGGAAGGTTTTGATATTGACTGTCATGAGACCTTCATTATACTGTCATGAATGTTTCTGTTGGGCTGAAGTAAAGTGAAACAATTTGGACAATTCGTTAACATGTCATGAAGCGTTATTAACCTATCTAGTGCCTTTATAACAGGCTCATGAATGATTCTGATGGCCTAAAGTAAAGTGAAACAATTTGGACAGTTCATTAACATGTCATGAAGCGTTATTACACTGTCTAATTTTGACATTGACTGTCATGAAACCTTTATTATACTGTCATGAAGTATTGACTTTACCTCAAAGTGAAACTATTTGTACTTTTCAGTAAATATTATTACACTTAATTATACACACAACAGTTTTAACTGCAGTAGTATCCCCTTTATAGATGTAACATGAAGCATATCAGTATTACATGTGGAAAATACCTTAACAAAAGCAATATAAGTCAAGACAGTCTGTTTTATTTGCATTGAGACACTAAGCAAAAAATACACTCAACAAAAATATAAACGCAACGCTTTTGTTTTTGCTCCCATTTTTCATGAGATGGACTTAAAGATCTAAAATTCATTCCAGATACACAATTGTACCATTTCTCTCAAACATTGTTCACAAATCTGTCTAAATGTGTGATAGTGAGCACTTCTGCTTTGCTGAGATAATCCATCCCACCTCACAGGTGTGCCACAACAAGATGCTGATCTGACATCATGATTAGTGCACAGGTGTGCCTTAGACTGTCCACAATAAAAGGCCACTCTGAAATGTGCATTTTTTTTGCTTTATTGGGGGTCTGGGGACTCAGAACCAGTCAGTATCTGGTGTGACCACCATTTGCCTCATGCAGTGCAACACATCTTCTTCGCATAGAGTTTATCAGATTGTCAATTGTGGCCTGTGGAATGTTGGTCCACTCCTCTTCAATGGCTGTGCGAAGTTGCTGGAGACGGCTTATGGTGGAGAAATGAACATTCAATGCACGAGCAACAGATCTGGTTGACATTCCTGCTGTCAGCATGCCAATTGCACGCTCCCTCAATGCTTGTGGCATCTGTGGCATTTTGCTGTGAGACAAAACTGCACATTTCAGGGTGGCCTTTTATTGTGGACAGTCTAATGCACAGCTGTGCACTAATTATGATGTCAAATCAGCATCTTGATGTGGCACACCTGTGAGGTGGGATGGATTATCTCAGCAAAGCAGAAGTGCTCACTATCACACATTTAGACAGATTTGTGAACAATGTTTGAGAGAAATGGTACAATTGTGTATCTGGAATGAATTTTAGATCTTTAAGTCCATCTCATGAAAAATGTTTCGTTTATATTTTTGTTGAGTGTATATACATACACTTAAAACAGAAATAATACTTTAAAATCAAATGCACTTTCCAGTCCTTAAATTAACAATCCAGAGATTGTATGTTATATAATATATGTTGTAATGGCTGCTAAAAATCACCAGGAAGAGATCAGCTTAAACACAAAAGGAGGGCAAATGGCACTCAGCTTTTAAACTTTGTAGGCATGTTAGCTTCAGCATATAACTAGTGCAAACTTGTAAGTGAATACGGTGTTTAAACAGGCAGATTGCAGATCAGCAAATCATAGAGCTATTAGCACACACAATAATAACAGAAATATACATTAGATCAGGTTGAAGTAAATAAAAGATACATAAAATAAAAGAGACTGTGTAGGCCTACTGCCCTGGCAGTGCGTAGTATGGAGCATGACAGCCAGCTAACATTTAAAAGCCCAATAAAGAATAAAAGACAATGCTTGACTTCTCTTGTTTCTTCGTGAATCTTGTATTGGTAGGTTTTTCTTTGAAAAACTGTAACATAGACATGAAAAAATAAATCAATATACACACAGTACCAGACCTATACAGACAGTAGACAATACACACTAAGTAGTATATGGTAAGTATACACAGCTATGCTATTCCTATTTAAGTATTAAACAACACATGACTGTAAAAAGACAGCTTAGCATGTATGACAAAGTATAGTGAGCTATCAAACAATTAGCTTCTGTAGTAGTGTACCTGCTAGCTAACAGGGCCACATGTGCAATCAAATTAACATAACAGTAGCTTACTTTACATTCTTACACCTGAAAGCTAATGTTAAAGGCCCTGGCAACCCAGAGACCTAAATATATGACATTAATATTGTGTTTCTCTACAAGCTGTTTGCAGTTATCCAATTAAAAATTTATTTTCATAAATATTATAAAATTTCGTCTAAAAAACTGCTTTTTTGCTGTCTAGAACATTTTGCAGGGCGGTGTGGGCGTGGTCAATAACGTTCTGTAAGGGAACGTTCTCTCACTCACGGTGCTGAGCAGGTTTAGCCCAGTTCAGACCAAAGATTCGCCACACAACGAAACGCAAACTTGAAAATGTTGCAAATGCTCAACGAGCCTGACTGGCAGTTCACACTGCTGCACGGGCTGCGACGGTAGCTGGTTTCCCTAGCAACGGTGAATGCTTTGGCACAGCTGAGAGCGCAGCTCAGAATCACTTGCATCCTGCTAGAAAGTAACTTATTATTATTAGCCTATATAGGCTAGCTTTGCAATTAGTTGTATGCTATTTTTTCCCCACCACAACCGCAACCTATTTCAAACAAGTGTCTGTGTCACAATGAAAATATATAAAAATATCTCTGTCTCATATTTATTGTTAGACTATCTCTTATTAGTTTATTTCCCATTTAACTTGCAAAAATCCCCTATCTTATTTTAGGCATTTGTATTTTTAAAATCAGATTTTTCTGTGGATAGGAGTGGGAATAGAGAGAGAGAGAAAACGGAGTCTGATTATGTTTCTCATCACGTGAGCTGATGCGATATAGGCTACGGTTCAACAGTGTGGAGACTCGCTGTTGAAGTACGCTACAGGCATAGCCGCGGAAACATATTCTCAGAAGGGAGTGCTGACAAAAAAGAAGCTCTGCCTGCACTTCAATAATAACTCGCTACATTGATTAAAAAAAATGCATCACCAATGCAATATTGTTACATGCAGCGGTGACACATGCCGTATTGGGCCGATTAGCCTATAAGAAGGGGTTTCCCCCTGGGAATAGGTCGTAAAAAGTCGGGTCGTTTTATATTCGGGGTCTAATATTCAGCGTCCAGTTATGGACTGACCGTTACCAGAGCGATCATTAAGCTTCAGGGCTTGTGTCCAACTTGTTTTTTATTTTTTCGGGTGGAGCACTGGCTGCGCACTCAGATGCGGCCGGACAGAGGTGTGTGTGCTTGGATAGAGAACGAAGTGACGAGAGGAAAACGAGGCACGTGAAATGGCCCCACATCCCCAGCACTGAATTCAAAGCCTCGACTCATTATGTTGTGAGTCGACGTGTCAGAGGCATGAAGCGGGGCAGCGATCGACGTCGCGCAGTCAGTTAGTAGTAGTAGTAGTAGTAAAAATATTTATTTCGGTCCATCAAAGCACATCACATGCGATCAATAAAAAAAAAAAAAAATAAAAAAATAATGGCCGAAAAGGTCTAGGCTGAAGCCGAGGCTTATTATGCCGACCCTTTTTACAATAATAGTAAGTTCATTATTAACACCTTCATTTACCATTATTAATTACATATATAAAAGAAAAATACATATACTGTATATATACTATATATATATATATATATATATTTTTTAACGTTTACAAATATATAACTCTCTGCAAATACATAATATAATATAATACAATACAACAAGATACAATATGACATAATACAATATAACATAATATAATACTATAAATATAATACACTAAAAATATAATATATATATTCATATTTTAACCTCTAAAATATATCATTTTCTACGCTTACACAACATAGCATAACATAACAGAACATAATATAATATAATAAGATACAATATAACATAATACAATCTAACATAAGATGACAATATTATAAATATACCATAAATATGAATATAATATACTATAAACATTATTTACCATGAATACAACATAAGATAAGATAACATAATATAAAAAGGAGACATGTCTCTGTGTATCAGGGCTCGGGACATGCAATCGGCTCGTGAAAGCATGTCCCCTCTGCAACGTTAACATGCAGGAATCCCCGGTGATCATTTAGTCTTAAACCACATAGTTTTTCTGCACGGCGGCTCGGCGAGGGCTCACTGTGAACGTCACCATCACGGTGTTTCACCGGGGTGCGCGCTGCTTCGCTCAGACGGGGCTTTGAGTGTAGGCTCAGGCGCAAAGAGACTGTCTGTATCACTTGCGCGGCACCAGAGAGATGGTATAGAATTGTTTTTATAGTCTTTAAGAATCGCGTGACGTGTGAAAACAAAACTCCAAGCCAAAATTCGAATTTGAAATTTTCTAACGAGAAGTCCAATGTATGTTGGAGTGGAGATGCGTGTGAAAACGGCTTGTCATGCGACATTCGAATCAGGATTTTTCAAATGCTCGACCAACTGACATGGAAGTATGTTTGCGGGGGGTTGGCAGCTATTCCTAAAACCTTTCATAGACATATTAACATTCATTTTACTCCCCAAATAACATAGTTACAAGGATTTAGTGGATTTGGGTTGCCAGGGCCTTTAACATTACAAACTATCAACACTTACCGACAAATAGTCTCCAAGACAAAGGCGTTATAAAGAAATACACTGCAGGCTATGCTGTTCCTGTAGTCTGCATACAACTGTGAACAAAATGTAGGCTAAATGAAACACCGGAGATTTGGCGCTAGATCCTGTATGAAACACGTGAAGGCTCACTCTGTTATTAGTGTGTGTGCTAATAGCTCTATGATTTGCTGATCTGCAATCTGCCTGTTTAAGCCAGTGATGCCAACTCTTAAGTAAGGAAAGTAGCTATTGGCTGTCCAAAAAGTCGCTAGAAGTCGGCAGATGACGTCGTCACCTAATTTGCATATTTGTAGATGACGTCATCGCCTAATTTGCATATTTGTAGGCAGGGGTTTTATACAGTAATATTTGAATAGATGAGCTTCTAGTGTTATGAACGTGACAATCGCATAAACAGCCAACGTGGTAATGTTAAGTCTAGCAGTAATCATACATGCTCATGGTTTAAAAAAGCACTGCATAACATTTTGAATGACACTACTCGTAGACTGTAGAAGAGGTGGGAAAAGCTGCTAACTGCTAATAGTGATGCTAACGGAACACGAGCGGAGAGGTGTATCTCCTGCTCTGACCGCAGCTGGGAGGGGCTGCTGCGCGAGGACCGGGCCGTCTGTCAGTGCTCTGTGACGGGGGACGGAGGCTCCCGCTGCTCGTTGAGAAGCGTTAAAAGTGATATTTGCTTTGGCAAAAAAGTCACCAATTACACCAGAAAAAAAGCTAGATTTGTCGCTTGTCGCTGTTTTGAAAAAAAAGTTGCCAGGGGGGCTGAAAAGTAGCTAAATATAGCGACAAAATCGCTAAGTTGGCAACACTGGTTTAAGCACCGTATTCACTTACAAGTTTGCACTAGTTATATGCTGAAGCTAACATGCCTACAAAGTTTAAAAGCTGAGTGCCATTTGCCCTCCTTTTGTGTTTAAGCTGATCTCTTCCTGGTGATTTTTAGCAGCCATTATAACATATATTATATAACATACAATCTCTGGATTGTTAATTTAAGGACTGGAAAGTGCATTTGATTTTAAAGTAGTTCTTATTTCTGTTTTAAGTGTATGTATACATGTTTTGTTTAGTGTCTCAATGCAAATAAAACAGACTGTCTTGACTTATATTGCTTTTGTTAAGGTAATTTCCACATGTAATACTGATATGCTTCATGTTACATCTATAAAGGGGATACTACTGCAGTTGTGTGTATAATTAAGTGTAATAATATTTACTGAAAAGTCCAAATTGTTTCACTTTGAGGTAAAGTCAATACTTCATGACAGGATAATAAAGGTTGCATGACAGTCAATGTCAAAATTAGACAGTGTAATAACACTTAATGACATGTTAATGAAATGTACACATTGTTTCACTTTACCTGAGGCCAAAATAATCATTCATGAGCATGTTATAAAGGCATTAGACAGTGTAATAACGCTTCATGACATGTTAATGAACTGTCCAAATTGTTTCACTTTACTTCAGGCCAACAGAAACATTCATGACAGTATAATGAAGGTCTCATGACAGTCAATATCAAACCCTTCCACATATGACAGTTTAATGTAATCTTACAACATAAATCAAAATAGTTTCTTTACATTTGATTATTAAGCCTACTATTACATGTTTATGACAGGTCATGTTATTAGTTAATGTCAAGTCGACATAACCAAGATATTTTGTCTTCATTAATGTCAGGTTGTCATTACAAAGACACGGACAAGTTATTTTGTCTCAGTTTATGTCAGGTTGTCATTACAAAGACATCAACAAGTTATTTTGTCTCAGTTTATGTCAGGTTGTCATAAAAAAGACATCTCATACAATGTCAATGTGGCATTAAACGTGACATAATTTACCGAATGACACTTTATGACAACAGTCATAACCATTCATAATGTTCATGACAGGTGTCATGACAGTGTAATGACAGTCTTATGACAGTCTTATGTATACGCCTTCAAATAAAGTGTTACCAAAACTTTTTGAACATTTTTATTACAGATGGTATTTTACATAACTACATCAAAACAACCTCATAATGTGTGGAGCCTGGAGTCAACAGGTCCCAGGTATTCAGATTCTGAGCAGACAAGGATAAGCTGGAAAAACCAATTAATTATTCTACAGACCACACATCATTTGTGTGTGTGTGTGTGTGTGTGTGTGCGTGCGTGTGGCACTGCGCTCTAATGCAGAACCCCTCTCATCAGAGTTATCAACCACTCTGTCCTGCTTGCCTTCTAATGCTGCATGCATTTAATGGACTGCTTAAAACCTTTCATACAGTACAAAAGCAACTGTGGGAAAACATATCATTTGAGAACCACTTATATGAAATTATAGACCAGTGCAGACAGACTTTACCAACATTACGGTTTTAACTAAGTTTTTTTTACACTAACACTTTAAGCAAAACTAGCTGTGATAAACCCATTGCTCTCTACTACTACCTTCCCAGCATCTAACAGCACATACAGTTAGCAGCTACTGTAGCTAGTGAATGGATGGTAGGATGGCCAAGAGGAAAGGTGGCCGACCAGTAACCATGAGGTTGCTGGTTCGATCCCCGGCACCGGACAGGAGGGTGTTAGTTGTAGAACTAGCAGAGGCTGGTATTACGTCTACGGTGCCCAACATCTCTACCATTGTGTCCTTGAGCAAGACACTTAACCCAAAACTGCTCCAGGGGTGCTTTACTGCAGCTGACCCTGCACTCTGACCCCCTCAGAAGTGTGGTAACTTGAGAGGGGATATGCAAAAAGACAAATTTCAATGTAACCAACCATTGACTAATAAAGTTGCTTAACTTAATGTAGCTGAGCTTATAGCAGCTAAAGAGATAGGAGTTGTGTGAACAAATTCAGACCCAAAAATTCATACTTTTACTTAATTATTTCACATCGCTCCTAGAACTTGCCTCTTGCTTATATATCTGTCTAATCACTGTTTGTTTTCATTCTGAGTCTCAGCCTATCTGATGTGCAGCAGTGGATTGTGGGTCAGAATTGCCCAAATAGCATGCTCATTTCAACACTAAAAATCATGTCCGGGTGTAGCAAGGCATCTGGGTATTTTTCAAGCATTCTGCCACATGTATTGGACCATCCTAAATATTTTTCTCCCATACTACATGCAGGGAAGTATGAGAATTGGAACGCTGCCCAAATGTTTGATGTCACTACACATGTCCAGGAAAGATGGCAGATATTTGAAAACTTACTATTTTATTGTACAGTGCTGCTTGAAAGTATGTGAACCCCTTGAGCCGTTTGGAATTTCATTGAGTTTAACCATACATTTTTATCTATACCAGTATTTTTTATATGAAATAAAAGATGTTTGTTTATCAATTCCACATTTTTCTTTTCCAGAAATCAATTGTTAAAACAAATAAAACAAATGATTTGCCATCAAAAAAATACCGGTATTGATAAAAATGAATTAATAATGGTGAAACTAAACTCATAAATGCTCAAGGGGTTCACATACATTCAAGCAGCACTGTAGATTATTTTGTTTGACTGCTGGAACACAGCTCCAAAGTTCCTGTTCTACTTCTACTCTCTAGAACTTCAAAAGCTGAAATGTCAAATGTTGTGTTTTTTAATCTCGTTTTGCTGGCCCCAAGGGTCACAGTAAACTAATGCAACTTTATTAATGTATGAGTAAGGGCCAAGGCTAAGTGGAGCTCATCATAAAATAACCGGCGGCAAACTTGGCCTTTAGGGATGTTTTTGGCTCTGGAAAGTAATTTTTGGTATTTATCTATCCAGGAAAGTCGACAGAGCTCTGCATCTCTGCCAGTGACTCCCTGCTTGCACACTCATTCAGGCAGCTTTGCCACTGAGCAGTTATCTAATCATTTAGTCCTGATGAAAAAGGGTCAAAGGGCCATTGATGCACCACTGAGATATACAGAAAGCCATACAATCATTGTTGTTTTATGTTTAGAGGGTCTTACAAACTCCTATATTAAATATATATAATAAAATGTTGCTGTTGAAATTAGGGATGGGGCCGATCCGATCCAGTATTGATATCGGGTCAGATATAAATAAAAAAATAAAGATAAATTATTATTATTTTTGCTATGAAAGAGCGAACGAGCCGTGCGAGCATGCGCCGACGTTCGGTGGAGGGAGAGAGGACACCACTTTCTAGTTAGACATACAGTATATATCAGTTTGTTAGCCACTGAGCTAACCAAAGCTAACCCCAGTCAAGGAAGTGGAGAGGCTTCTGCACTGTGACAAATTCTACTATGTAAAATACAGCCAGAGAGAGGAGGACTGTTCAACTTCAGCACAACACACCACCACATATTCTAGTGGGGCAGAAGTGATCATTGAGAAGGATTATTTTTGTGTGACTATAATTTATATTTTCATTAAAACATTGCATAGTCTGCCTTTAAGATAAACCTACGTATATGCATGTGTGTATATTTCTTGCTCTTTTAAATTAGAATTGCTTAAGCCTTCCTAGCCTTACACATCACCACCAACACATTTTTTTTATAATAATTATGATATCATATCGGACAGTATCAGTATCAGCCGATATCCAAAACCCATATATCGGAATCAGTTCGGAACTAAAAATAGTGGATTGGTGCATCCCTAGTTGAAATACATCCTCCACCAGTCCGATAAATAACATGGGGTGATATCCAATGTCACATAACAGGGACCACTGCTGCTCCCATAGTCTGATGTCTGATTAACTGGGATCCACTTAGAACATGAACATCAAAGGAAACTGTAGTTGGTTAGGCTCACTCCTGCGTCAATCTTTTAACAATTCATTAGTGTCAATTTAACATCTCTGCATATTCGAGGATTGCTTTATTAGCACTTTGCGTGTGTGTGTGTGTGTGTGTGTGTGTGTGTGTGTGTGTGTGTGTGTGTATGTCTATTGTGTGTAGGGACATGTCTGAAGATGCTGACTTCATTTGAGTTAGGTGACTGGAGTATATACAGTAGCTTTAGTGGCTAACATCACTGTGTGTTAATCCAGCGACAGAGCCTCCTCCAGCAGTGAGGGACAGATTAAGCTGGCAGTGGTTGGTATTGTTCACAGTTCAGATTAGCACAGGCATCCAGCTGTTCTGCCTCCAGACAGCTGTTACCCTGCAAATGGCTCTCTGTCGCGACTGGAGAACAGACACAGGCATGGGACCAGGTCCAAACACTGGCTGCTAAAGTGCATCCAATACTGCTGAAGCTACTTTTAAGTTCTGTATTTCTGAAGAAAAATCAATTTTTTATCAACTATTGTCATAGTGTGTGGATTATTTGGGGCGGCAGTGGCGAAGTGGGTAGGGAGTTCGCCTCTGGTGTGCAGGGTCGGAGGTTCGATCCCCCGTCTCCTCACCACATGTCAAAGTGTCCCTGGGCAAGACACTGAACCCCGAATTGCTCCCGAGCAATAGCTTAGTTAGCTTAGCACCCTAGTGCTAAGCCTACCCTGCGTGGTAGCTGCTGCTATCGGTGTATGAATGTGTGTGTGACTGGGTGAATGTGTACAAAAAACAATGTAAAGCGCTGTGGGTCTGTGATAAACGGAGATATAGCGCTATACAAGTCCATTTACCATTATGACAATCAGTCATTCACTGTGTTTCCCCAAGTCATTTATTTAACATACTTCACACAGGAAATGTTTTTCTTATTGTCTTTTTGGAGTCGTTAAAATCTCAACAAAGTAAGTAGTAGTGAGCCTCTGAAATACTTTGGTCTTGTTTTATTGCCTGCAACTCTTTGTTGCTCCACCTCATATCCTGCAGCAGCTCCATGAGCCAGCTGAACACAAGCTGCCCAGCACCAGACAGACAGACACAAGCTGCCCAGCACCAGACAGACAGACAGACAGACAGACAGACATCCACAACCTGCCTGGCCCCAAACAGACAGACAGACACCCACTTGCTCCTGAACACAGTGGAGCAGTTCGCAAAGGAATAGAACCTGTTGTGGAAATTAAATGCATTTGCTTTTATTACATTTTTAATTTCTACACACATATGTATGCCCCCCCCCCCCCCACACACACACACACACATACACACATGCACACACACACACACACACACACACACACACACACACACACACACACACACACACACACACACATGCACACACACACGCACACACACACACACACACGCACAAACTCACACGCACCCAAAGGTTCCATAGGCATGGTGCAATAGTTCAGGGATGTAGACAGGGTGTTGTGGCTGCTTCTGCTGCCAGGTCACACTCCATACCGGCTGCTCCCTGCTGGACTGCAGCCAGCCAACCCTTCAGCTCCACAGCCATAGCACACTGCACTACAAGCACGCATGCAGGAGTTTGGTAAAGATGGACACTTTTTACAGCAAGCATCCAATAGACCAGCTTGTGTTTATTTTACACTGTTGGTCACCAGCATGGAATAAGGCTGAAAACACAATCAAAATGTGTATATACAGGTCCTTCTCAAAAAATTTGCATATTGTGATAAAGTTCAATATTTTCTGTAATGTACTGATAAACATTAGACTTTCACATATTTTAGATTCATTACACACAACTGAAGTAGTTCAAGCCTTTTATTGTTTTAATATTGATGAATTTGGCAAAAAGTAAAGAAAAAACAAAAATCCCTATCCCTAAAATTAGCACATTTCATCCGACCAATAAAAGAAAAGTGTTTTTAATACAAAAAAGTCAAAAGGCTGGGAGTTTTTAAAAGCCTCAGGAATCTTTTGCAGGTGTTTAGAGTTAATTAGTTGATTCAGATGATTAGGTTAAGAGCTCGTTTAGAGTACCTTTTCATGATATGCTAATTTTTTGAGATAGGAATTTGGGGTTTTCATGAGCTGTATGCCAAAATCATCAGTATTAAAACAACAAAAGACCTGAAATATTTCAGTTGGTGTGCAATGAATCTAACATATATGAAAGTTCAATTATTATCATTACATTATGGAAAATAATCAACTTTATCACAATATGCTCATTTTTTGAGAAGGACCTGTATATGCACTGGTACAACAAAGTGATAACATCTGTGTTTGATTGGAAAGTGTAGAGTTGAGATCAGAGAAAAAAAATCAGCTGAGCAAACCCACAATCAATGACACTGAGCGAGCGCTTTGGGCCAATGTCCCAGAACATCATTCATGAACCTGGCAGTTTCATTTCCTCTTGTCCTTAATAGTTACTGTCTTCTGTCTATGGAACATTGATGGAAGTAATAAATCAAGTTCCCAATATTTTCCCTTTTTTTATAAGATTATTTTTTGGCATTTTCAAGCTTTATTAGATAGTACAGAGTTGAAATGGGGAGACAGAGAGAGAGAGAGGGGGGATGACATGTAGTAAAGGTCCACGGGTCGCATTTGAACCCCGACCACTGCAACGAAGGCCGGAGCCAATATGGTACGCGCTCTATCCACTACGCCACCAGAGCGCCCGAAGTTCCCAATATTTAAAGAAAAACATCATCTTTCATTATTCATTCTGAGTCTGTGAAAATGTTGTTAGTTTGTTTGATTGAATCCAAAGTGACAGAAAGGAGATAACCGTCGGTATTTTCCTATTATCATACTCTAGACTAGAGTCGAGCAGCTGATTGGTGGAGGGATGTAAAAAATAAACGGCTGTCTTCTTACTTAAGATTGAACACGGTTCCCTTCCAGCAACAACCCTACTATTTATTACGTCGTCTTCCTCCACCCTTTGTGAAATCCCTGGCAGGGATTCTCGAGCAAGCGCAGAACGCAAACTCTGTTGTGCGATATGCGATCCTGTATACATGCAGATAGAATGCCGACTATGAACGAGTTATCTAGGTGTTCTTATCCGACTTCGCTTGCCCGTTAATGTGCCGATTTGCGTGCGAAGTAGATCGGATAAAGATGTTTACATGCATTTTACAAGTCCTGTTGAAGTCTTATTTGTTTGTTTACCCTATTATGAGTCTGCATGTAAACACACTGACTGTTGTCATCGTGTTAAACCCCGCCTCTAGCGCGCCTGGGGGGAATGCCCGTTTGTGATTGGCAGTCATTCTCTGCATATCATTCCCCTCTCTTCCCATTTCATCTCTATCTCTCCAAACTGTTTTATGAAAGCATACAATGCAAAAAATAATCGTAAAGAAAATAATTCAATATACTCAGTTTAAGTCTCAGAATACCAAGACTTCCACTATTGTTTGCCATGTGTTGCATTTTGAGAAATGTCTTGACATTTACTATGCTGCACATAGCTGTTCATTGTATTACAATATGCTAATTGGCTATATTGGTTAAATCGAGGGCTTGGCACAAAAGCAAACTTTTTATTGATGGTAATTATTTATAATAACAGCATATGGAAGCAATCTCTACTTTAATAGAGATAAGACTTCAAGGAATTTGTATTTAAAAAAATTAAAAAATACAAATATTTATAAAAAAAAATCTTTATTTTAGTGTCCATATTTTCTCCATCATTTGTGGCTCTATACAATTCTCCAACATATTCGAAAACACTTTTTCTGTAGTATAAATGTTGGTCATTCCTGCAATCCCTCCATATTGTCAGCTCTTTTAGCCTATTTGTAATGCACTTGACTTACACTTACGCCTATTTTTCCTCCAAACTCAACTGAAGGTTTTCACTTACGCCTTTATGTTTTCAGCCTTCATTTCAAAAAGTTAAATGTTTAGTGACGTTATTCTTTTACCATTTGATAGAACTAGTAACTTATCAAACCTTTAAAATGATACATAAAAGTCATTTTCGCCAAATATGTCACTTACTCCCCTTTTTGCTCCAAGCCCTCGAAATATGACACTTACATATTGTAGGCCTTATTCATTTATTATTGTTATGTTCATGTTTAAACACTAGGGGCTGTATTGGGTGTGGCTGAGGTTATGTGGATCAGCCCAGGGAGGTAATTCAAGCCAAGGAAAAACAGGAAACAGGTGTTGTTTGATTGGGAAGCAAACAGTTTTTCGACTGTGCCCTTTGTGCCCAAATTGTGCCTTTTGTGTGTATGGTTATCAGCAGTTTGTTTTGTTATTTTGGTCTCTAAATGTATTATGATTTAACGTATATTGCCGGTGAATAGATTTATAAAGGAGAATAAACCTGCCGTACTATTGTAAAACTTTTCTCTGTTTATTATTTACTGAGCGCACTGGGCGCACGTTGGAACCATATTAAACAACCTGGTTGTGGCTTCGAACAGGGCTTAGCCGCTACACATATGGTTGACAATTGAAAGGAAAAACTTGAATAAATGGCACACATTGTAGTCGACAGCTCAGTTAATGAGCGTGTGATGCTAATGCATTTGTGAGATACAGTTTATCAGAATGAACAGAAGAACTCCTAAGGTGACTGAGAATGTCAATGCAGGACGTGATCAGAGGGAGTCAGCAGGAGCAGTCTGTCAACATTAACATAAAGAGTGATGATACAGGGCTGCAGTGTATAAAAATGGTGGGTTGAGGCCATGGTGGAAAAACAAAAAAAACAGGAGGCGGTGGAAGATGTATTTTTATCAAGAATCACTGGAAAGTTGATTTTCTACAAGAAAAAAATCAAATGTTTCCACATTTAAGTCATAGATTTCCCCACTCATCAGGAGCTCATTCATAACGCTGTGCGTAGAAACCTTCCCAAAACATTGCGTTCGCACAAAGCCAAGAATGTGCTGCGCAAAAAAAAAAGAGATTTATTTGAGATTTATAAAACTGTGCTGCGCACAGTTGCACGCAATCTTCCCTTTTTAATTACCCACCTGCGGTGAATTGTGCGCGGACGATCTCCGCCCGGTGTCATCCCACTACACCTCCCAGTTTCATCCCACAATCTACCATACATGGCGAATGCTAAATAGCTCCTGAATATGAGGACGCACTTAATAAGCACGGAATTTTGACTGACATGAGGAAAAAAGGGAGGCAACCTACCGCAAAGAAAGCGACTGGGAAGAAATAAAGCCCGTGACATGCATGTGCTGCAGAAACTGGCACACACACACACACACACCCGCGCGCTTATCACATATCATGATTGGCACAGTCGTTGTAGTCTTTGTAAAGCAGTTTCGCCCAACTTTTTACTGTATGCAATATCACATATTAGCGTAGGTCTACCTGTAGTACTATATGTAGGCCTATATAAAATATGGTGTGACAAGTGAAATAATGCCTACAGTCTATTTGAGAGAATTGTTTATCTCCCGTGAGATCCACACATTTCCAACAACGTCAGATCATAGTTTAATCTTCCAGGGCGAATTTTTATGGGAAAGAGATGCGTGTAATGATTTGCTAAATTCATAACATGATTTTATCTAACGAAATATACAATTTAATTAATATCTGTTGGGCTTAACTTTGTACAAAACTTCTTTTTACTCACCTCTTAAAATTTGCTCTCCCGCTGGGCACTCACGGAAACACCTCCCGACATATATGATATTATTATAGAGTAGCGCTAAAAGATTCAATTTATAAAATAACCAAAACATGTAGACCTACTTGATAAGTAATTCAACGTATACATCACAACTGCATGCCATAGACTACAGCAGCCATATATTCACAACTATAGGTAAGCTTATATATTTTATTGACTAAATATATTGGGTGCCAAGCACTTCACAGTCATTTGTCTGTGTTTTTCTGATGACTGAGCTTTATTTCGTGGTGTTGCCATTGAGTGTCGCTGATTCCCCGAGTCAGCAAAACCTTGCGGTAGCTCTACGCATGGTCAAAAGTTTGCGTGGGAATACGCACACTTCTCCGCAAAGAATTCTTTTATAAATACCACCGTTTTGCCACCGCACATTTGACCGCACATTCTGCCTGTCTACACAAGGTTTATGTGCGTAGAAAGCTTTATAAATGAGGCCCCTAGTCAGTCTTTCATTTTCTTATTCAAGAAAGAGTTGTGGACTCTTTGTCTGTAAAAAAAAACTTAAAATAAAGTACACAAAAGATTTTCGACCTCTATGAGAAGAACATGTTCTAGAAAAGCAATAATTCAACAGCCATCGTAGCTTAGAATATGCCTGCCGAAACATTAATAAAGCATTTTGGACAGCTGTGACAGTTGATAGTTTTGCATTAAGAAAGTAGCCTATCAGCTTCCATGACAGCGTACCTTTGATGGTGTCCTGTCTTCTCTGCTATTCTGTGTGATATCCATATGGGATGACAGTGTTGATCTGCTGTAGCCGTGACAACCAGTCATCCACCAGCATAATATCACTCAAATATATATAGCTTTTTGCTCTGCTCACATTGCTGTCACTGATGCGTGTTGATGAAGCCAGCAGGATTAGTTAATGATATGATGTAGAGCCAGTGATATTCCACAATGATTGTCCTAAATGTCATCTTCACGTCAGAGTGTGACTGACTCTTCACAGTCGATTGGACAATCTGAAATTAAATACACAAGTTCTTCCTCTTTCTTTTTGCCCTGTTATTAGCTGGCTTTACCTTATACACACTGACTCTGACTGACTGAGCCTTGATTGTAAATCTTTTTTTATTTTCTCCAATCAATCAACCAACCTTTTTTTATACTCAAAAGACACAGAGGTTCCCTTTTGTCTCCCGTGGCCCTAATACTTGTGGTTATCTTGGATACACGTGCAATGTGATGGAGGAAGTATTATCAATGGCCTTTGTTAATGACTGTGTGTGAATGAATAGAACCTGGATCCCTGTAAAGCTGAACAGTTTAATACGTTGCTGAAGACTCACTTTTGTTGCATTGGCCTTTAACACAAGTTGAGACTTTGACACTCCTTACTTCTTTGTCATGCATCTGATATGTTGTTTTGTATTGTATCTTGTATAGCACTTTGGTCAACTGATGTTGTTTTTAAATGTGCTTTAGAAATAATTTTGACTTTTGACTAACATTTGTCTCTGAGGTTACCTTGCCATTGGCTCTGCCATGGATAAATGGGTTCTTAAAAAATAGATACTTTCATGGTAAATATATGGTGTTGTGGTAACCGTCTGAGAAAATGAGCAGATTTTCATTGATAACAGTGACATATACTGTGAGAGCAAAAAGAACATTATGCCCAATCTGGCAAGAAGTGCCATGCGCCGGATACCATTAAGAATAATCCCAAACACATATACTCTTTCACAGCTCCTCATTTGAAGAGCTGTGGTAACTTTAATCCAACCTTTAGCGTGTGTCTGCTCATCTCCTTGGATTACAAACCGTATAGATAAATGATGCATTGCAAAGTGGTTCAAATCTTCCCACTAGTGCTTTTTCTATGCAGTGTGTGCATACTGACTGCTGATTGGTTCATGGGCCTAATGTAATGCAGTTATGCAGTGGAGATCATTACAGAGACAGTAAAGAGATATGAAAGTGTGTTACAGTAACAGAATGTGATGTAGTTAATAAAACATCAGTGCCTCCTATAGTTCATTTAGCCGTTCACCATACATGTATGGGGTGATTTGTGCCAAAGGGTCTGGGGTGTTAGAAGTAAGTAAGTAAGTAAAATGTATTTATAAAAGCACTTTTATAACAGTTTGCACTGTCCAAAGTGATGTACACAGTGCATTTAGTAGGTAAAAAATGAAGGTAAAATAACAGTAACAAAATTAAAAGACATAAAGCCCAGATGTCCACATATAAACAAAGATGGTAGATGGTAAAGAGATATGAAAGTGTATTACAGTAACAGAATGTGATAGTTAATAGAACATCAGTGCCTCCTATAGTTCATTTAGCCAATCACCATACATGTGGGACCATAACCATGCAAAGAAAGCGATCCCATCAGCACTTGCAATACATTCAAAAACATTCCTTTAAACAAAAAACTTTGCAACAGGTGTTTCTTGAATGTTGCCGTCAATATAATCGATGGAAATAATTTAGGTCTGTTTATTGGTCATTTCTTGTTGATGTTATGTGATCCATCGTTCATCCCTTCCTAAAGGGACACAGCAGCCAAGTCCTGGATTACACATCAGTTAAATCACACTGATAAAGTGGGCCAAATGTCACTCCAGGTTAACATAAGGCTAAGACTGGTGCCACAAATTGAACATTTCAATCATATTTCTTGTATTTGGATCCCAACAAGTCAATTTCCTATTTAACCAACCAGCTTCTTGTTCCATTCATTTAATGAATGAGAGTAAATAAATATGTCAAACTGTTAATGACAACGGTTCCCCCTCTATTGTCAATTTGCAAACTTTCTAAGATGACATGCTTCAATATCTGATAAAAACAGTATTATTATTAATAATAATATCATTATTATTGTTGTTGTTTTTGTTGTTGTTGTTGATTTAACTACAGCCTTATTTTGTCAAATAAGCTGTCCAATATGATAAAATTGGCATTATCTGATTGAAATTTCAGCCTGATTGTAGAATGAAAGAAAAAAGGAACAGGATGACCATGAGTTTCTCCTTTATATGCCTTGCCATATAGTACCCTGCACACAAGTGTTGGTCAATGGGTTATTTAGTAAAGCGATTTAATCCAAAACACTTTTTGTCAAAATCTACTCACCATCCGCTATGCGTCCGTGGTGTGTGCATGCTGAAAGAAAGTCAGGTGTTTACACTCAGCGGCGACTACGCTAACCGAGGAATATTCAAATATTGCCGCAGTTAGTATAAACATAAACAAGTTTCGCCAAACGTTCGCCAAAAGTAGCCTTTTGAACGTGATAAGGACAGACATGAGTAATAAACCCATTAGAACCATGTACTGTATATCCATCACATTTCAAAAGTTGCTGCAGTTGTTGAGATGTCTTGTTCCATGACAAAGTATAGGATGGATGGACAGATATCTCCATCTAAAGGACAAACTGTTAGCAGGGAGCCACTCACTACAAACAACCTCATGGAAACAATCAGGATGTTAGTTTTGGTTTCTTACATGTTATTGTTTCTCACCTGGGGGGTGTTTCAGGAAGAAGGGTTTTCAAACTCTGAGTTTAACCCTGCACTCTGATTTGGTCAACCAAAACATTGAATTCCTTTTTTGTATGATAACTTACATTTGCATAATATGACGTTAATATCAAACACAAACTCAAAAAAGAAACTGGCGGTTGGGGGCCCTAAGCAACCGCTTAGTTCGCTTATGCCTCGGGCCGGCTCTGATTGTGTCCTTGAGCAAGACACTCAACCCTGAACTGCTCCAGGGGCGCTGTACTATGGCTGACCCTGTGCTCTGACCCCCTCCGAATTGTAGTCACTTGAGAGGGGATATGTGAAAACCCAATTTTAAATGTGCCTTGTGTAAATTGACCAATAAAGATAACTTAACTTAACTGTAGTGTGTAGTTTGGAACACAGGGTGAGTTCTCATAACTCAGCTATACTTTCCCCATCTATTTGCTGATGATTTACTCTTGTTTGGCAGGTCCTGCGATCCCTGTTGGAGTGGACGTTCAGGTGGAGAGCCTGGACAGTATCTCTGAGGTTGATATGGTAAGAAAAGATGAATTTATACATGAAGTACACTTTATTCCTTTATTGCACGTCACAGTAGGAGATAAAGTTGAGATGGAACTGGATTTATTGGGAAGAAAATATACAGAATGTCTAGCGGTGGTAGTGTAATTACAGGAGGGAAATAGGTCAAATAGGGGATTTTTTTTTAATAATGATGGCCATAAAGGTTTTTACATGGCTACTTTTTTGTTATAGCATTTAGAACATGAAGAAAAAGGCACAAAACAATATAAAAAATTCGAAAAATCAAGTGAACAATGAAAATGTATTGATAAATTGATCCTGTAGAGGTTGAAATATGAGAAGAGGAAACTAATTTAAAGCATTAAAATAATTAATGATAATAGCAACAATGGATCAGATCATTTGTTACAGACACATACAGTACTGTGCAAAAGGTTTAGGCAGGTGTGAAAAATGCTGTAACCTAAGAATGCTATTGAAAAATGAAGTTTTAATAGTTTATTTTCATACATTAACAAAATATGAACAGAAGAGATATCTAACCACAGCAGTGCCATCAGCTCAGAACTGGCAGAAACCAGTGGGACCTAGGTACATCCATCTACTGTTCTCAGCATTGAGGACACCATTAATCCTGACCAAATCTTCAATTCTATTTGCAGAAATGCCCCCAAACTTGCAAGGAACCTCCACCATGCTTCACTGTTGCCTGCAGACGCTCATTATTGTACCGCTCTCCAGCCCTTTGGCGAACAACTGCCTTCTGCTACAGTCAAATATTTAAAATTTCAACTCATCAGTCCAAAGCACCTATTGCCATTTTTATCTGAGCCCCAGTTCCTATGTTTTGGTGGATAGTTGAGTCACTTGACCTTGTTTCCATGTCGGAGGTATATAAGGCTTTTTGGCTGCAACCCTCCATGAAGACCACATCTGGCCAGACTTGTCCAGACAGTAGATGGGTGTACCTTGGTCCCACTGGTTTCTGCCAGTTCTGAGCTGATAGCATTGTTTAACATCTTCTGGTTTCTAAGGGAAATAAGCTTGATGTGTTTTCATCTGCTGCACTAAGTTTCTTGGCCGACCACTGTGTCTACGATCCTCAACGTTACCCGTTTCTTTGTGCTTCATCAAAAAAGCAGCACCCAAACCCCAGTCTGCTTTGAGATCTATGTCTGGGAGAGACCTTGCTTATCCAGTATAACGACCTTGTTCCCTCACTTAGGATAATTTTTTTTTAATTGATCAAAATAAATCAAATCAGTTTTATTTTTATAGCCCAAAATCACAAATACATTTGTCTCAGTGGGCTTTACATTTCATACAATATGATACAATATGACACCCTGCCCTTACACTCGGCTGAGAAAAAAATCCCAGTAAAAACCCTTTACCGGAAATAAAAAAAAATTGAAGAAATCTCAGGGAGAGTCGACAGAGTAAGGGATCCCTCTCCCAGGACGGACATACTGCAATAGATGTCATAAGTAGAGAAAATCACGAAGGAATTTGATCATTGACCAGGTGATTACATGGTAATACTAAGTAAAGTGTGAATAGTGTGGATGCAGGAAGACTTCAGATGCTGCCAGAGGATCCACACCGTCTCGTCTCCACCAGGGAAAACTAAGGTTTCCATCGCCGGGATTACATCCCACGTCTCCAGGTGGCGACCTTAACCACTGCAACATCTTTCGCGTTGATGGTCCATTCTTAGATGTTACCGGAGGGGGGACCAGATCCACACCGTCTCGTCACGACCAGGGAAAACTGGAAGAGGACAGACAGGCAACCAGTGAGCAAAGCAAAAATGAATTTAAAGATTGAACAAGCAAGCGAGTAGAAAGAGTACTATCCTGATGGACGGTGAATCAGTGCTGATGTGAGGCAATAGCAGGCGGGGAGCATCCGTTCCTAGGACAGCTGATTCCGCATAGAACTCTGAGTCAGTCGAGTAGCATGGAGAGTGCTTGGTAGACAGAGGGAGAGAACCCCTGGGGCAACGCTCAGCCAATCATGGAAGATAAACAGAGGAGAACAAATGTCAGAGAAATGGTATCTGTTATGCAATTAGCGTCGGCAGGACAATTTTTTTAGTGGGAGGACAACCGGTACTCAGGCCCAGACAAACCGAGACAGCTCCTCAGGCTGTTAATAATAACGCTATAACAATGGTAAACAATATGAACACAATTAACATTAAATTACATTGATTTACACTCTACCGTTCCCCACCGACACTCAATCGGGGCCAGCTCCCCAGACTCAGAGCCTGCCCCCAGAGAGCATGCCCCAGTGCGGCACTAGTCCCAAGGAGGACTGGGGCCATAGATAGAGAATAGAGTATAGAATAGGGAAATAGCCAAATGCACCGCTGCCATGAGGAGCAACCACAGCCGAAAACCCCCGGAGGTTGCGGCCCGTACAGCCCACTCAGGCCCGCCGGACCGGCCATGCCCAGCCCATGAGGCAAGGCCAGAGGCGCCAAGCACAAAGGGCGTGACGCATCCGCCGCCACCATTGGCACACCCAGAGCTAGGACCGGCCGGAGGAGCACCGATGCCGGGCAGCGAAACACAGACGCCAACAGCGACGCCACAGAGCGGACCGCCAGGCAGGGATGAATGATAAAAACAGTTTAAAAACAGTTAAAAACAGTTAAAACGCAAATTGCATAGATTGCTTCTATCCGCCCCATGACAATCTATTGTCTCCCGAGGCGGTCAAAAGCAACCCGCGTCAAACGATTAAAAACATCGCAGTGCCCACCTACCAGTGCAACAATTACACAATCTGCACCCGATGCCCCATTTCCACCCCACCCAACGGTCCAGTCAGGCAATAGCACGGCGCCACTGCAGACGCCTGAGTACGCACCCCGAGACCACCACCCCCCCGGCCACCCCCAGCCCAGAACACACCAATGACAGCGGCAGGCAGCGCCACCACCCCAGTGCCCCACCCCCAACCCAACCCCGTCAGCCGACATGACCACCCAGCCAAGCCCCGGAGGCCGCCGCGACCGCATGTCCGGAGGCAAAGCATGGTCCCACCCCCCAGCAGCGGCGCCCACGGTCAGACGCCAATTTGCCCCAGCCCGAGCGGCCAGGGCAGCCCACCGGAACAGCCCAAGACTGGCACCTACCCCAGAGCAAACTCCCCCCCAGCAGAGGCCAGAGTACCGACCCCAGACAGGGTGACCCGCCACCGACCCCGCGCCAGCAGAGAGGTGGATGAGCGCTAACCAAAGGTTAATTCAAAGAGATACGTCTTAAGTTTAGACTTGAACACCTCGATAGACTCAGATTGTCTGATTTCTAACGGGAGTGTGTTCCATAACGAAGGAGCTCGATACGAGAAAGCCCTGCTGCCGGCAGCTTTCTTAACTCTGGGGACAGACAGGAGCTCTGTAGTCGTAGACCGTAGTGCCCGTGATGGGGCATATCGCGCAACTAGGTCAGACAAATATGAAGGTGCAAGCCCATTTAATGCCTTATAGGTCAATAGCAGCACCTTAAAGTCGAATCTGACATGAACCGGAAGCCAGTGGAGCGACGCAAGAACGGGGGTGATGTGGTCGTATTTTCTAGTTCTGGTCAAAAGCCTCACCGCAGCATTTTGTACCTTTTGTGAGCTTCAAGTACTTGCCCTGGGCAACCCAGACAGTAGTACGTTACAATAGTCAAGCCGAGAAGATACGAAGGCGTGTATTAATATTTCCGCATCAGCCATGGACAGACTGGATCGTATTTTTGATATGTTCTGTAAGTGAAAAACGCAGTTTTGGTAATCTCTTTGACGTGTTGATCAAAGGAGAGGTTGGAGTCGAACTTAACACCAAGATTTCTTGCTGTTAAGCTTTGAGAGATAACGCAATTGTCGGATAATTGTCAGTTGCTCAAGCTGATTTCTAACGTGTGCGGGACCGATTAATAACAATTCAGTTTTTTCTGAATTTAAGAGCAGAAAGTTTTGCAACATCCAGCTTTTAACAGCGGATAGGCAGGCCTCTAAATTAGCGATTTGAGTAACATCATTAACTTTGACCGGGACATAGAGCTGAGTATCATCCGCATAGCAGTGAAAACAATTATCATTTATATTTCCCAAAGCATTCTTAGTTTACAGCATTTTTTCACATCTGCCTAAAACCTTTGCACAGTACTGTATAGGGGAGAGTGTCCTAAGTTGTGCAACTTTTCACTCAAAGTGACTTTACAGTAAAGTCTCCAACTCAAATATGTACATATATTACAGGATGTTGTGCATCCCTGGCAATAAAAACTTTGGATCTGGAATAAACTGTTGAAGAAATATAGCTTTCGGAAAAAAAGTTGTCTTGTTGCACAACTTGCCCCCGGTGTGGTGTAAGTTGTGCGGTTGGAGAGAATACCATGGGGTAAATTGTGCCATTGATATATATCTCATAAACTGTATTGCAAGACAAATCCATTAGACAATCACTTATTTAAGGATTATTTAAAGTAAATAAAGTAAATAGTTGACAAAGATTGAAGGACAATTTTCTTAAACAAGGTCTAGCAGATCTAGGTGGTTTTACCTGCAAAGCTCACAATGACAAAGTCACCATTATCATCTTTCTGGCCATCTGAACTCTCATCAGTGGTGTCGTTAAGTGGAATGGAGATGTCACTCTCTTCTGAGCTACTGTGTATACAATCACTTTCTTTTGGTGACCAGCGTATACAGCCATGCCACTGGCATAACTCTCAGAAATGTACGTTGCACTAGTTGCTCCGTGCTTGTGGAACCAACTGCCATCTGACAAATGTGATTCCCCCTACATTTCTGCCTTTAAATCAAGGCTCAAAAACCATATGTACACCCTGGTGTTTCCTCCCCATTAACTATCTTACCTCTGCAATACTATCTGTGTTTATGTGGATGTATGGGCTTTACGTCTTTTATTTTGGTTATTGTTATTTTACCTTCCTTGTTTACCTACTGAATGCACTATGTACAGCACTTTGGACAGTGCAAACTGTCATAAATGTGCTTTTATAAATACATTTTACTTACTTACTCACTTATAACTCACCCAGGCCCTTTGGCACAAATCACCCCAATCCCAGAAATGTGGAGAATAAGCATGATGCAGCAATTTAGGGCTGACATTGTGCTAACTATATAGACACAAAGCGTAGCATACCAAAGCACTAAAACATGTGTCAAATGTTTTCAAACTTGTCTATAATTGTTCAGACACAATAATCAAAAAATCTTGATCATGGAAATTTTACTTTGAAAGGCAAAACAATGTTTTTGAGCTTAAATGTGCTTATATCTTTTTCCTTGTGTCTCCCTTCTTTACAGGATGAGTCAAATGGATGGCTCTTCTTAAATATGTGGTCACATTTCCAATTTCTTCCATGGTTTTCTAGAAACAAGGGGTGGCACAACTTCCAAAATGCACAACTTAGGCCACTCTCCCCTATGTGAAAAATACATATCCACATACATTCATATAATTACTGTACATAGATATGTATCCCTTCATATACCGTATAGAAAAACATGTACATGTAAGTTAGTTAAACTTAAAACAACAAAAAATGTATACTTAAAGCCACTAGGAGTAACTTTTAAATATCTTTTAAACAGCCTCATTTTTCCTCTGATAATCATAAATTACCTTTAACAGCAAATGAGACCATCAGTGCAAAGAAAGATGTTTTTAAATAGTTTTTATTACTGCTTTTGGTCTGGTCGCACACCCAGTCCGATTTTCGGTTTGCGCATGCAGGCTCTATGGTCACATATTCGTATTGGTCGCAGATTTCAGTGTAGCGCAGCAACGCGATTTGAGAAGCCTATACCTCCAGGTGAGGGAAGGGGTGCGGGAGCCTTGTTTGAGACAGTTATTTGTCGTCATAATGACTGATAACGGGGCTGAACCGTCAAGGAAAAAAAGAAAATGCAATGAAGAAAAGCTAAAAGGGAGAGTGATAGATGGGCGGGAGGAGGTCGTTGCAAAGCAACGTGTACACAATTTCACGGGAGTGAACTAGACTGCAGTGTTTACTCCTAAATGAATGAGCGTAGCCTAAAACAAAGTTTACTTTGCTTCACCATCATCAGATGACCATTATTCATCTGAAATAGTCATTATTTACAACAACATAAACACATTACCTCATCGTGATCCATACTGCCGTCTCTTGTTCATTCGCTTTCTGTGAGGACACGGAATCTTTCAGCTCCGTGAGAGTGGTTAGTGAACCTGCATCAACTCATTGCAATCAGGTGTGTGTGGCACTGACTGGTATTAGTTGATGCTGTGTCACTAACCACTCTCACAGAGTCGAAAAGAGTTCGGTGCCCTCACACTTTCAACACATGGACATGTACTATATTGCGTCCTACTCATTTGACACTCGCACGCCCGGCACGCGCTAGAAAACAGCTTTACAACAGCTGGCGTCGTAAAAATACTACGGCTTTTGTCCAAAGGGGCCGCCAACTGACAAAGTTACTTGTAGCCACTTCAATATGATTAAATTATTTTTGTATTTTTGAATTTATTTTCATACAGGGAATGTGTGTTGCGCTGTGAGTGTTGCCAACTGGAAGATGACCTACGCTGTGTACTGTTCCTGAACACATTCTGGGTAGACAACCGATGAGTGTTTATGCTCTGATAATGAAATCTTTCTTTTACCTTGCATGATTTTTGGTTAAACCAAGTCATGGGAACACCCAGCAGGATGGCTGTGTGCAGGTCTAATAACCATCTCTTTTCATGGATTTTGTGAGGACTAGGAAGGACTGCTTTTTATTAATTTTTTAATCTGAATGTATTTCTGAAAGAATTCCTGTTGGCAGCGAGAGAACATCAAGTATGATGTAATAGTGGATTGGGTGTCTTTTGGTGTCTCCTAAATTCAACAATGCTTTGGCAATGGATCTCACATGAAGGAAATAGATTGGATGATTACAGCTGAAATCCAACATCATGATATGGTTTTTTGACCGAATGCTTAATATGTTTTAGGGGATTTGTGTGTCCAGATGGTCGGACCCAATAATACAAATTTGTGGTTAATCTTTTAGAATAAGTCAAAAATATTTGCATGCAAAGAATAATCTGAACAGTTCCTTACACTTTTCTACAGTTCAGCGGTTGTTAGAATATTCTCTAACTTACTCACTCATAATGTTTCATTACATAAGGGATTTCATCATGATTCAGTGGGCAATGGATTTTTTTTTTGTCTTCAAGTCCTTGGATTTGACAAAGTGATACCACTTTAAAGCTCACATATTATGCACTTTGCTGTCAATTTTATATGGTCTAAGTAGTCCTTAATACTTATTTTTTTAGATGTTTGCTGAAAAACCCGTTCAGATCATTTATTGTAGCAAGCCTCTATACCCTGATTGTCCTCTGGTCTCAGGATGACCTATATTTGTGCGATCTGGCTGGCCCCTCCCACCTCTCTGCCGGGCTTTCTTTATATGTCCATGGGGCTCTCCCACCGTCTCTGCCGTGCTCTCGCGATACTAGAGGGACACTGCGTGATTGCGAACACAGTGTTTACCCGGCCGGAGCTAAGCCATACTTTGAGAACAGTTTGACATGACCTGACATGATTAAAACCATTGAAAACAGTAGCTTCAAAGCTTCTACAGGAATGTCTTCCCATCCTTTGTCATGTTAAAAACGAGTCATTTTCAGACTGCTGTGGGGAATATAAACAGCGTGTTATGAGCAAAACTTGGTGCTACAACCGAAGCTACATGGGCGCTAACGCTAAAAATAAGACTCAGACGATAAAATAAACTAAAAATACCACTAAAATCAGTGAAAAAAATATCTTCAAAATTGACTTCCACACTATTAAGTTACAATCCTTTGTCCTGTTAAAAACGAGGCATTTCCAGACTGGTGTGGGTAATAGAATTATGTTTTTATGAGCAAAAGCTGAATGCTTGTCCCAAAGCTAAATAGCTATACACCAGTCAGGCAAAAATACCAATAAAAACATTTCTTTCAGTTTCACTGTTTGAAAAAACCCACAAGTAGCTTCCTATCCGTTGTGTTATTAAAAACGAGGCATAGACTGCTGTGGTTAAGATAAATTAGTGGAGTATGAGCAAAAGCATTCTGCGTTGGTGTATGTAACATTCAGGCTGTACTAAGGGCATCTTGTCGCTTAGCGGGGAAAGCAACATGGCTGTCACTCGGAAAATTTTCCATCGGATCTCGGGCCGTGGACCAATAAGAAATGGGGGGGTGGGGTTATCATAGACTACTGCTAATGTGGGGGGGAAGCATGGACATATAAAGAAAATATGGGGATGTGGCTGTGCAGTTTATGACGTCATAAACCGCGAGAATTCTGAACGGAGTATATTGGGGGGAGGGGTGGGGGTTTCAGAACGGGGGAGAGTGAGAAAAGGAGAGATTGTTATTTTTGATATTTTGGCAGTCTCTAGGCACACCGTGGATCCATGGATATGTTGGAACACATTTAAAAAGTGCATTTAGCATAATATGTGACCTTTAAGGTGGGGTAAGCCATTATGGAGAATGTTTGTCGATAAATCAGTTTTGGCAAAATGGGTGAATATCTCCTCACAATCTACTACCTGTCCGTACTGTGCCTGTGTGCCGAAAAAAAGGGTTAATACACAGCCTAGGATCTGTAAACTCATATGATACGGACAGGTATAGCAGATTCTGAGGGGATATTCACTGATTTTTACCAAAAGGGAGTCAACAAACATTCTCGAGAATGGCTTATTCCACCTTTAGGAGCCTTTCAAGGGGAATAGACTGGTGAGGGTCATAGTCATAGTCAAAATGATTTCTATAGCACATTTAAAAACAACATCAGTTGACCAAAGTGCTGAACAAGATACAATACAAAACAACATATAAGATACATGAAAAAAAGTTAGGAGTGTCAAAGTCTCAACTTGTGTTAAAGGCCAATGCAACAAAAGTGAGTCTTCAGCAACGTATTAAACTGTTCAGCTTTACAGGGATCCAGGTTCTATTCATTCACACACAGTCATACTGGTCGGTCATGGTCAACATTCCGTTTTATCTTCAAACCTGGATGTGTAGCTGTAGTTTGATGGTGATTTGACTATCCACTCCTATCCTCCTCCCTCCACTAGGACTTCACCATGACTCTGTACCTGAGACACTACTGGAAGGATGAGCGTCTGTCGTTCACCAGCAGCACCAACAAGAGCATGACCTTTGACGGCCGCCTGGTCAAGAAGATCTGGGTTCCTGACGTGTTCTTTGTCCACTCCAAGAGGTCCTTCATCCATGACACCACCACAGAGAACATCATGCTCAGGGTCTTCCCAGATGGACATGTCCTCTACAGCTTGAGGTCCGCAGCAGTTCACAATCTTATAATCACTGATTGAAATACATTTACCCTGCGTTCCAATCCCCATACTTCCATACTATTTAGTAAGCCAGAAAAAGATTTAGGCTGTCCCATTACATGAAGGTCAATTGCAGTATGCCAAAAATACCCCTATGCCCTACTAACTCCAATTGCATTTTGGAGTATTTGTCTTTATTCTTGACATTTCTGTACATAATGAAAAAAAATCTTCCTCATCTGATTTTTTTTTGCCTTCTGCGGCCCTAATACACTTCTCTACTTTAGTATGTAGTGTACACTGTGTGCACAAGTATTAGGCAAGTTGTATTTTTGATGATTAATTTTATTATTGAACAACTACAGTGCTCTCAGTCAATCCAAAATGTTAATGAACCTAAACCTGAATGTTTACGAAAGTAAAAGTGAGGTTTTGTCTTTCTTACGAGAATATATATATATGTTTTGCTATTATTAGGCAACTATTAGTATGCAGAATTATTCTGCAACTAAATAAAAAAACTAACATTTTCCCATCTCACTTGTTAATTTTCATCTGTTAAAGTGAGAATAATAAAACAACTCAAAATTTACAAATAAAAATGTCCGACATGTAAAAAAAACAAAACAGTGACCAATATAGCCACCCTTCTTTTCAATAACTGTCACAAGCCTTCCATTCATGGAGTCTGTCAGTTTCTTGATCTGTTGACGATCAACTTTTTGTGCAGCAGCAACCACAGCCTCCCAGACACTGTTCCGAGAGGTGTTCTGATTTCCTTCTCTGTAAATATCCCGTTTAAGCAGGGCCCACAGGTTCTCAATAGGGTTTAAGTCAGGTGAGGAAGGGGGTCATGTCATTATTTTTTTATCCTTAAGGCCTTTAATGGCTAGCCATGCAGTTGAGTACTTCGATGCATGTGATGGAGCATTGTCCTGCATACAAATCATGGTCTTCTTGAAAGATGCAGACTTTTTCCTGTACCACTGCTTGAAGAAAGTATCTTCTAGAAACTGGCAGTAGGTTGGGGAGTTGATTTTGAGGCCATCTCCAACCCGAAAAGGTCCAACTAGCTCATCTTTAAAGATACTAATAGTTGCCTTTAAAGATGAGCTAGTTGGACCTTTTCAGGTTGGAGATGGCCTCAAAATCAACTCCCCAACCTACTGCCAGTTTCTAGAAGATACTTTCTTCAAGCAGTGGTACAGGAAAAAGTCTGCATCTTTCAAGAAGACCCCGATTTTAATACAGGACAATGCTCCATCACATGCATCGAAGTACTCAATTGCATGGCTAGCCAGTAAAGGCCTTAAGGATGAAAAAATAATGACATGACCCCCTTCCTCACCTGACTTAAACCCTATTGAGAACCTGTGGGCCCTGCTTAAACGGGATATTTACAGAGAAGGAAATCAGAACACCTCTCGGAACAGTGTCTGGGAGGCTGTGGTTGCTGCTGCACAAAAAGTTGATCGTCAACAGATCAAGAAACTGACAGACTCCATGAATGGAAGGCTTGTGACAGTTATTGAAAAGAAGGGTGGCTATATTGGTCACTGATTTTTTTTGACATGTCGGAAATTTGTATTTGTAAATTTTGAGTTGTTTTATTGTTCTTACTTTAACAGATGAAAATAAACAAGTGAGACGGGAACATTTGTTTTTTTATTTAGTTGTATAACGATTCTGCACACTAATAGTTGCCTAATAATAGCAAAACATAGATATATTCTCGTAAGAAAGACAAAACCTCACTTTTACTTTCGTGAACGTTCAGGTTTAGGTTCTTTAACATTTTGGATTGACCGAGAGCACTGTAGTTGCTCAATAATAAAATGAATCCTCAAAAATACAACTTGCCTAATAATTGTGCACACAGTGTAGTAAAAAAGAAAGAGTATGTGATTTGGAACGCAGGGATATTTATCACATGGCACTGATAAATCCTAACATTTCTTTTTTTCAGAGCAGCCAATACTAATCCACTACAATCCACAGGCCTTTCTATAGGAGTAGTACAGTCATATTCATTCATTCAATTTAATTTTTGTTTAAATAAATATATCTGTTTTTATTCAATTTTGCAAGGGATTTCATTTCAGACCTTGTCCACAATTTTACGGGTATTTCTGAAAACTCAGTACTTTGTGTGTATGTGTTTTGGTCTCTCGTCCTACAAAGTCAAGCAATGTGTCTTAAAAATATAATAAACAGTGTTATGCCATACATAAAATAAAGTGCAACATGATTGGGGCCACATACGATATGATTGTTATTTCATATCCTATTATTCAAGGCTCCAAGCCATGATTATAGTTTTATATTGAGAAATCCAACACAGGCCTCATGTATTCCTCTGTTTAATAATGAGGTGGCCTGCCCTGCCTGACCTTCAGAGAGTGGAATTTATCTGTGCTGCATTTCTGTGTTGTGCGTTCTCATGTGTCGCTGTATGAGTGCTACTACTCCAGTGGCTTTCTCAAGAACAACAATACCCCTCACTACTCGCTCCATTGAATAGTTTCATTTTGAAAACAGTGTTGTTGACGCAAAATCATGTTTACTTCGACTGACTGGGCTGATTTCCCGCTGGCTCAAGATCAAGTTGTAGGGACCTTGTGTTTGTGTGAGTGAACAAACACTTAGCCCACTGCGAGAGCACATGATGATTTAGTGTCTCCCAGTCACTTTGATTGTAACACTGGTGTCAATAGATATAGTCTCAGATGGATCAGAACTATTCTGTTTTCTAACGGTGTGCTTACTAAAGCATAGTGGAGTGACTCACTCACAGCCTTTGTTTAGATTTAGTAGTTATTTTTTTGTTACTCTTTATTAATTCTCCTGAAAACAGTAGCAGGCTCCTTGGTTTATACAGTACAACATAAAACATTTGCTTAACTTACATCCAGTATATTAAAGTAGTTATGGCCTCATAAAGTTATGGCTAATATGTTAGCTTACAGTTGCCTACGTATCTGTTAAAGATGGTTGTACAAGAGAAATGTATACCGCCGCAAACAGACAAGGTTCAGTCAAATAAACACCTGAATGTAAAATTGTAAGCATTTTATATAGTATGAAAGAAGACATGTTATGGAAGCAAAATAGTGCTGGGGAAAAACGCTGTCTGCCTTGTATATTCAGGCCACATCAAATAAGTCATGACACACAACAGATAACCCCATGGTATTGGCCGTTCCAGTCAACATGTGGATACATTTAGATCAAGTCAAAGTGACAGTAATGAATGCTGGTTGTGTGGTTTGAACAGGGTGACAGTGACTGCAGCCTGTAACATGGACTTCAGCCGCTTCCCTCTGGACTCTCAGACCTGCTCACTGGAGCTGGAGAGCTGTGAGTACATCTTTACTTTGATTTGACTCCCTGCGTTCCAAATCACATACTTTTCCTTTTTACTACACTGCATACTAAAGTACAGAACAGTCTTAGGGCCACAGGAGAGAAAAACAAATCAGATAAAGAAGGTTTTTTTTTCATTATGTCGAGAAATGTCAAGAATAAAGAGGAAAT
Source organism: Hyperoplus lanceolatus (assembly GCA_026929865.2). Lineage (NCBI taxonomy): Eukaryota > Metazoa > Chordata > Actinopteri > Uranoscopiformes > Ammodytidae > Hyperoplus > Hyperoplus lanceolatus. The sequence goes on from CM049408.1 coordinate 2,663,601, forward strand.
ACTCCAACATGCTATTGGAGTTAGTGGGGCATTTATATATTTTCAGCGTACTACAATTGATTTACATGTATTAGGGACATCCTAAATCTTTTTGCTGGCATACTAAATAGTAGGGAAGTATCAAAACAATAATATACATTTGTTCGTTGATTCGGATGTATGGAAGGTGAAAAAATAAATGATTGTCTGAAAAAGTCTCAAAGTTATAATTGTTGTCTAATTATATAAATTCACAGGATACAGAATGCAACAAGTCAAAGAGCAGAAAAAAGTGAAAAAAGTGATCTCCCATCTACAGCAGGATAATTATAAAGCAAACATAACAAGGCTGATCATTGGATAACTTGTGTCATGTGTTTCATCGTGCTTCCTCTTCTGGCTGACGTCATCTCCTGTACTATGGGAAAAAATATGAACTATGCCTTAGACCTTGAATGTATCAATGGCTTGCTCAGCTGAGTAAACGGAATTACAGAAGGCCTTTGTTTAAAACGATACCTCATCTTGCCCCTAGCCTTGTCGTATGGGAAAAACATCGTAAAGTTATGAAGGGGCTTTTTGTTGCAAATTCATCTCTACCTCCCTTCCTTTCTCACGAGTCTGGAGTGAGAGAAGATGAGAGAAGTTTAGACACAAGTTAGTAATATATCGATTGTTCTATTGATTATCTATGAGCAATGCAAATTAATGATGGGGGTTATAACATCATTTAATTAGTATTATAAAATCCTAACAAAGTATGGGGATTGGAATCCAGGGAATGAATTGACTGAAGTGAAAATACTTCCTACTTGACTTCAGTTGAGAGTGAGAAGACACCGTGTGATGTTTCTGTGTACTTACAGACGAAGTTGATAGATATTATTAAAGGTTCAGTAAGCGGAGTGGTCAGTTTAGCTAACTTCCTGTCAGTGACTGCAGTTAGCGGTCCCCTCCCTCGTCCCCACGTCACCACATTGCACTGCGGTCTTCAAGCAGCGAGTTATCTAGCATCATCTCAGATCCATAAGTGTGATAAAACATGATACAAACCATCAAAACAGACATTGGAAAGGATTTTTACCTGCTCCGCCATTGTAGGCACATACACTTTCACCCATCTGTCGCTCTGCACGTGCACCGGCAGTGAGACGGGTGCCGGTTTGTAGCGTTCTCTCTTCTGATTCGTTATCAGTAGTGGGGTCCCAGAAAATGTATATTTATTTATATTTGCCGATTACATGCAAAGCCAGTGACTGAGAGATCGGCTTTTTGAAACGTGCACACTATATCAGTGATCACTGTAAGAATAAAGAGCGATTTAACACTTATATTAACATAAATAAATCTCTTACTTCACCTTTAACAATGACTTTGACATTCATCAACATTTCCAAATAAAGAATAGAATGACTTTGACACTGTTGTTGCTGGAGCTAACAGGAGCAACGGGCTAATTGTTATTGCAGTTGTGGAAAGAAACCAGCTTTCACCTGTGATGGTCACGTATGTATTTAACTCTAAAATGACATGTGTAAAAATTGTAAAGCGCAACATAACATGGTAAATAAATAAAGTCCCAACAAGCACACAGGAGTGTTTAGTGATGTTATAAAGTTTATCTTTTGACCTGCTCCCCTTGACTACCAGTGTTTGAGCTACAATAACCTGGATGAGCGACCTATGTACATTTATATATCAAAAATGCACGCACAGTTACAGGAACCTGTCGCCTTTTCTTGAGCCAGAGAGTGAGGCAAAAAGCTAAACATTTTAAAATGTTGAACTATTCCTTTAAGAGGCAGTGGAGTGTGTGATTGGCTGAAAGAAGAGGCTACATGACAACACAACATTGTTGTGAAAAGAATAACAGAATGAAATCCTGTTGACATGAAATTTAAGTGTTTTGGTGAAAAATCCAATTTTGAAATTAAAACTGCAAGGTTTTAATGCATAATGTAAAATATGTAAAGTCAAAGTCAAAATGATTTCTAAAGCACATTTAAAAACAACATCAGTTGACCAAAGTGCTGAACAAGATACAATACAAAATAACATATAAGATACATGAAAAAAAAGTTAGGAGTGTCAAAGTCTCAACATGTGTTAAAGGCCAATGCAACAAAAGTGAGTCTTCAGCAACGTATTAAACTGGTCAACTTTACAGGGATCCAGGTTCTATTCATTCACACCCAGTCACAGTCATACTTTACAGTCATGTAGAGTACCATGGTTAGATTGTGATGGGAGCGTTTCTTCTCAGATGCCTACACAGATGAAGACGTGATGCTGTACTGGAAGAGTGGAGATGAGTCCCTCAGCACCGACGACCGCATCTCACTGTCACAGTTCCTCATTCAGAAGTTCCACACCACGTCTCGCCTGGCCTTCTACAGCAGCACAGGTACACACACACACATACATGTACACGCACACACACACACACACACACACACACACACACACACACATACATGTACATGCACGCACACACACACACACACACACACACACACATGATTAAATAAGACAACAGAAGCTCAGACCTGTTTTAATTCAATCATATATAATGAATGCTTGTTAGACATTGTTGTTTTGGGCAATGTCTTCCTATGAATAACGGTGATTTCATCAAAATGGAACATGTCTGCTCTGTTTTCTGCCTGCCATTATCAACCTACATTTACTCAAACCTCTGTAAGGAAAATGGACTTGACTAATGTAGCGATTTTCTCAGCGCCAAAGCGCTTTACATTTCTTACCACCTTCACCCAGAGCCGGCCCAAGCCTTCATGGGGCCCTAAGCGAAATATGATTAGGGGGCCCCTCTCCAATGTTAGCGCTGCTGAAACTATAGATCTTTGTTAAATATCATTCACACACCCAGTGTTTTCCGCTAGTGCCTCCATTGTGCAGCTGTGCGAAAATATTAGACAGCCGAGATTCAGACCCTCCTAGAGGGTCTGAGGGTAGCTCTTTTTCTTTTACGGGACATATTTCTCTGTAATATAGTGAATGCATTTAAATGCAGTGAGAGGAACAAAGCAGAAGAACTCTGTTGTCCAGCTACTGCATCTTTTTTTCCACAGACGAGGCTGAAATAGGCTATAGACTATACACTTGGAAGTTTGCCTCTGGTGTGCAGGGTCGGAGGTTCGATTCCCCGCCTACCCGCCACATGTCGAAGTGTCCCTGGGCAAGACACTGAACCCCAAATTGCTCCCGATGGTTCAGAGAGCGCCTTGCATGGCAGCTACTGCCATCGGTGTATGAGTGTGTGTATGAATGGGTGAATGTGGTAAGAAATGTAAAGCGCTTTGGGGCTGAGAAAATCGGCTAGAAAAGCGCTATATAAGTCGAGTCCATTTACCATTTACCATTTACACAGTGCATGGGCAACTGAGGGCAGCCCCATTTCCAATTGTTTTTAAATAAACTCAATACACACTGTGCATGGATGTGAACGTGACATGATCAGTTAATTTCGGATTACCTCCCAGATGAACTGATTATTGATCATTTTTAGGCTATTAATTATGTAGACCAAAAAATTTTATTCATTTTTTTGTATGATTTGGGGTCCCGTGTCTTACCCAGGGACACTACCACATGTGGCGGGTAGGCGGGGGATCGAACCTCCGACCCTGCACTCCAGAGGCCACCTCAATACCCACTTCGCCACATAACCGTTACATTTATCTGTAGAACATATCTGAAACCGATGACTGTTTAAAGACAAACACTTTTACCACTATCCTCCACAATTAACAATTACCATTGTTCTTTATTCGACCATGGCAAGGATTCATCTATGATTTTTATTACATTTTCCGTCCACCTTACCATGTAGTCTATCTATGTATTCATTTTCTTCTGCTTGGAGGCAGCAGAACAAGCTGTAAGCATCACACTGATATGTTATCACCTAAGAGAATTGACTTCAGTTACTTATTCACACATCCAACACATTAGCAGGATCAATAAGGAGCAGAAATAGAAATGTGTATACTATGTATGATGTATACTACACACACATGTTCTCTCTCCTGCTCAGATGTGTATCTCCTGACTTATAATGGCATCGCAGCAGGTCAACTGACCTAGGCTCTGTAAACACATCAACTTCCTCTTACTGGATGAATACACACCAACACTCCAAGTTCAGGGGCAGAAAACAATCCAAATATATCCTTAAACAGTCAGCATTGGAGCCTATACCTGGGCTTAAGACGTTAGATTTGTCCATTTGCTATGTTACAATGATAAATATGTTACAGAAATTACATTTATTTAATAAAATAAAAAATAAATATTAGGCAACAATAAAAGACTAATGTGAATTGTCATGCATTCACTTTCATTTCATTATGAGATCAGTATCTGCTCAGAACTACCTTGGTTTACCTGGTCATGTCATGAATGGCCGTATATTAGTACCATTATGTTAGCGGGATATAACGGGAATTGGCACATGCAATTGATGACATGATGCACAGTAAAGAAAGTAATAATAAATAAAGTGTTTAGAAAGACATACAGACTTTATGGACATAAAGACGCAGGAGAGCAACACAATAGAATGAAATAGAAATGAAAAAAAGAGAGAAAGAATATCTTTCGGGGACAGCAAAGGGGATTGAAGCGGATTTTGAATGTCTCCTTCAGAAGTGTTGCTTAAATTAGATGGCTGCCATTGTAAGGGCTGTTCATAGGCAAGGCAACACACACACACAGTCTCCCTCAAACAACTGCAAATAACACTATGCTCATTCAGAACGCTGCTGCTCACTAGGACCAAAGAAGTGGATCACATCACCCCAGTTCTGAGGTCTTCACACTGGCTTCCTGTCACTCAAAGAGTTGAAAATATTCCCTGCGTTCCAAATCAAATACTTTTTTTCTTTTTACTACACTACATACTAAATTACAGAAGAGTTTTAGGGCCACAGGAGAGAAAAAAAATAAGATAAAAGTAAAAATAAAGATTTTTTTTCATAATGTCGAGAAATGTCAAGAATAAAGAAGAACACTCCAAAATGCTATTGGATGTATTAGGGCATCTAGGATTGTTTTGGCATAATGCAATTGACGTGCATGTGTTGGGACGTCCTAAATCTTTTTCTGGCATACTAAATAGTAGGGAAGTATGGGGATTGGAATGCAGGGATTGATGTTGGTTTACAAGGCACTGAACGTTCCAGGGCCAAAATACATTACTGATCTGCTGATACATTATGAACCGTCCAGAGCTTTTAGGTCGTCTGGGACAGGTCTACTTACAGTCCCCAGAGTGAGGACAAGACGAGGAGAAGCAGCTTTCAGTTTTTATGCACCAAATCTCTGGAACAAACTTCCAGAAAACTTCAGGTCTGCTGCAACTCTCAGAGCTCTTTTAAATCAAGTCTGAAGACTTTTCTGTTTCCCTTTTAACCTGTCATTTAATTATTTTTATTTTTTTAGCAATTTGTCTGCAATTTCTAATGTCTAATCTTGATGTCTTTGTCCCCCTGTAAAGCACTTTGAATGACCTTGTGTCTGAATTGTGCTATATACTGTAAATAAACTTGCCTTGCCTATGAACACAAAAAGCCAGAAATGTTGTGAGGTCGCCATGGCTAAATTGACCCCAAGCATCGATGATTTTTATTAATTATTTATTAATTTTTTTGTCGGAGGTCCAGGGACATGCAATGTACATAATCAGATAGCTAGTAGTAGTATACTGCTAATGCAAACAGAACGTGAGTGTGTTACTGGTCCGTCTCACACAACAGAAACACAGTGGCACTGTGAGGCTCCAGCATGGGCTCCATGCAGCTGTGTCTCACGGGCGTAAACCTCACATGAAGACCTTTATGCCTCCAGTCTATCTTTTCAATAATGCGTGATGATGATGTTTGGAGGAATGCATTTATTCGTTTTTAAGGGGAAAAACATTTTTTATTTTTATTGTTTAACTGTTTGCGTCATCGTGATGGACTACAATTATGCCTTGCCTCTTTTAAATTGAGAAATAAGCCTACATTTTAATTTTTCCCTTGATAACCAAGTAAGTAGAATTGCAGGATTTCACCAGACCACTGTTGCCACCAGGCCTAACAACTTTTCCGGGGGAAAAATGCAAATGCACAACAAGCTGATAAAGTGAGCGAAAAAAACCATTGAAACATTTAGACAGTGATGTAGTACGGCTGCAGTGAAAAGGACATGGCTGAAAGTACAATTTAGATATCGTAGCCTCATAGCATAATTGCCTAAATTATATTTAATCTACTTTACTTTTACTCTACTTCTACTCTACTCTACATCTACTCTTCATCTACTTTACCCTACTCTATAACCCTTAAAATATGACTTAGGCAATTATGCTATTAGGCTAACGAAAAGTAGATGTAGAGTAGAGTAGATGTAGAATAGAGTAGATGTAGAGTAAAAGTAGAGTAGAGTAAATATGATTTAGGCAATTATGCTATGAGGCTAACACTATTTGAAATATATGGCTGGCCTTTTAAAAGCAGTTGCATGTAGAGAGGCTAGCTCCAGTATTTGTTTTGCCGCCATCATTACATTGAAACTGGGTTTTGTGTGACAAGTTTCTCCGTTGTTCAATCATGTAGCATTCCACTGTGTCTGAGCATATCTCTTACTGTCTTTCTCTGCAGGCTGGTACAACCGTCTGTACATCAACTTCACGCTGCGACGCCATATCTTCTTCTTCCTGCTCCAGACCTACTTTCCCGCCACGCTCATGGTCATGCTCTCGTGGGTGTCCTTCTGGATCGACCGCAGGGCTGTGCCGGCCAGAGTTTCCCTGGGTAAAAAAAAAATCTTGTCAAATAAATGTCATTTTTGAAAAGAGGGCGCTTGTGGTGTAGTGGTTAGAGCCCCCTGCCCCTCTCTGTCAAATAAAACATGAACATTGCACAAAAACAATCTTTAAAAAAAAAGTCATTTTAAAGGACTGTGTGCCTAAGGAAAATCTGTCAGGGTGAAATGATGAAAGCCGTCTGTGACATGATGTGCGAACACACAATCCTCCCACGCTCTAGCACTCTCACTTTTCCTTCTGAATTCTTCTCTGCATTGGGGCTGTGGTGGCTGTGCATCAGTCCCCTTCCCCTGCTGTGATCCTTTCATGGCTCATCTGATCGCTCTTAATACATTCTCCTTTGGCGGTTTCTCTTAACAGCAGTTTGCTTTGCTTGTTTATCTTGCTATCCTATCATCCCTCACTCACAAATACAGTAACCCCCTAACACTGCATTTAGTCCCCATGCATTACAGTGTGAGTCTAAAAAGGAAGACTTGAGGCTGACACTGTGTGATGTCTGTCAAAACACTGATACATCTTGAAAGAAAGACCCTCAAGTGCTTGGGGCAAAAAACAAATATGAATATACAGTGGGTAAGATTTTAGTTTAGTTTAGTTAAGTTAGTTTCTGTCTGTCTTAGACAGTAGCTACTCTTCCTGGGGTCTTCATTATTTCATATCAAACAAAAAACATAGGGGAGAACGGGGGAATGTGAGCCATCGGGTAATGTGAGACACCCCCTGTATCTGGGAAATGGAACACATTTTTGGTCATGTGAGATATATGTTTTCAAGCCTCTCTCATTTCCCCTTGGCCATGAAAGAGAGGACCTCATGGTGATGTTGTAAGCATGTTTTTCTTCACAAAAATGTCTTTTTTGCATGTAAAAGTAAATGTTCTTGATGTCAACTTAATCGATTGTTGTGCCAAAGCAAATTGATTCAGGTAGAAAAAACATATGAAACCATGTGATGATGATAACTGAAGATTAGCCTGAATTGCTGAGAGGTAGTTTTTTCTGAAATTGTGGCAGTGGGGTAAAGTGAGACAGTGTCTGTGCCCTCTTTTAATGCATCCATTATATTTAAGGTAGCAAGGAGACTAGTTTGAATAGGAAAAAAGACAAAGTGGATCAGTTTACCCCCTTGATATATCTGGTCTGTCTCAGTTTACCCCACAGCTGGGGTAAAGTGAGACACAAGACAACTTTTTTTTAAACAATCATATTTTCACTGCCCTTTGTCTTGAAAAAATTCTGCTAATGCCCATTTCTAGGAAACATCCTGAATTAATGGGAAATGTGTACATTTGAATGATAAATCATTTTAGCTCGCTTAGAGGGGAGCATTTGTAAAAAAGTGTCTCACATTACCCCGTTCTCCCCTACATCAAAGGTACAACAAAAACGTATACTTACGTATGGCATTCATACAACATGACAAACGTTGACAATACATCACACAACAATCGAAACCAGCTCAACCTGTCTTATAGGCCTACATACAATAGCTCATCATCACAATGTTTATCTATTCAATAGCCCGACTATTCATTTACTAGCTACAAAACAATACTAGATACTAGAAACTAGATAGTTCAAAGTTATTTCAAATCTTCAAAATTTTAATAAAAAAAAAGTTAAACGTAAACCTAAAGTGGTTTAAACCATTGCTTGTATAAATGCAATTTTAACTTTTTATGTAAACATACTTTATCAATTTCTGAAATCAAAAAACTGTCCAAGGACGGCAAACTACCGGTATGCTGTGTCAACACTGTGAATGTATGAACTAGACAAAGCCAGACATTTTGTTTTAGTTTAACAAATGGCATTGTGAATCTTGTGTTCAGGCATCACCACAGTGCTGACCATGTCCACCATCATCACTGGAGTTAATGCGTCCATGCCCCGGGTGTCCTACATCAAGGCAGTGGACATCTACCTGTGGGTCAGCTTCGTCTTTGTCTTCTTGTCTGTGTTGGAGTACGCTGCTGTCAACTACCTTTCCACCGTCCAGGATCGAAGGGAGCGCAAGATGAGAGAGAGGGCACGCTCTCAGGTTGGTTTTAAATTCTACTGGAAGAATGTTGTTGGTGTGGAGAAACCTTACCCTGAGAAATCCAGACTCCAGACACGCATACTAGGGCTGTGCGATATGGAGATATATATCGTCTGACGAAACAATAACGTCTATCGTTTCATTTTATGCAATATTGTTTATTTCGTTATGTTGCCAATCCCACTCTTTAGGACACAAACTATACATGTAGCTTAGCCTACTGTTTATTCAAACCGAAGATTTCCTACAGCGTAACTTCATATTAAAAGCCTTTAACTGGTGAAATGTGAGGAATCAAAGTCAACTTTGACTTTTATTTGAAGCAGAAACACTTAGCGCTTCCTAGTTTCTAGTCCCGCTGCACTTCCATCACACTATTTCCGCCCGACCGCACCAGGCTTTTCTCGCTTGTGTGATAATCAAAGTTCATTTCGGACACTGAAACCCATCGGTAATTGACCTGTCGGAGTTTGTACCATGGGGAGAGGATCATATATCCCCGCTGAAAGAGCAGTCGAGCCGGCGTTACCCGCTTGATAGGCTTGAGGGGATAGCAGCCAAGCTAGCGGGGCAGTTCGGCTGCTACCCCCGCAGGCTGTTGCTCGTTGCCCGGCTCGCAGTGTAAAATTCCAAGAATGCGCAGCTCGGCTGCTCTCTCAGTGGAGAGAAGCTCCTGCGCTCCCCAGGGTGGTCACCCCCTCCGCGGGGTGAATTTACAAGCCGCTGCAGCCTCAACAAAAGAGGATAGCTCCATTAGGCTAATGAGCTAGCGTGGAATCCACCAATTCAATCAATTCTGTGCCCTGAAACCCCACACGGCCCAAAACTACTCAAATGTCACATTTGCATTTTTCTATTTTGTTGAATGCTTGAACATTTGTGTTTGAATTAAAGCAAATATCAAATATCCATAATCAAATATGGGTAAATACTTTATTTGTTGATAATTTAATTACTTATATGAAATATTTATTAGTTGAATTTACAGAAAATATGCTTTATCGTCAAATGTATCGTTATCGGGATATGAGATTTTGGTCATATCGCCCAGACCTAACGCATACTGGTCTGGCCACGAACCATTGGAGCTCATTAAAGATCTCCTAATATACTACATTTCTGGTCTTAATTTCTCATTAATGACACCTATAGAGCAACCTGACACGAATCACAGCTAAAAACTATGTAGATTTTCGGGACGATTTCAGCATTCTCTGTCAACACTGTGCTTCGGCCATCTCCGCCCCCTCGCCCCCCTCCTGCCAACCCCACTCCGTTGTGATTGGTTACCTTCCGGAAGACTTTCAGCGGTGCGCGGGCAGATTCGAGCAGGCAGGTGGGGGCATGGCAGGAACGTGCCTGAGCACGTTGCAGCATTACCATACATGGAGAATCCTAATTGATCTAAATCCCAAAAATTTGAACAAGTGAATCGCGACCGGCGTTCCTAGTGTTTAGCGCTCTGCACAGCCACCCCAGACGGTCAGCAGGGAATACGCAGGGTTCTCAACCCCCACGCAATGAGAGTGAGACACACGCATTTTAGGCACACTTGCTTTCCCACTTCCAATTATAACACTGCCCAACATCTTTTTTTTTTATATATATAGCTTCGATAAATCCTGGCCGTCACCACCATCACCTAGCCTGGTTCTACCAGACCATCGTACTTCATTTCATTTGTACAGAAGGTCTGGAATCGCTCAATTGACAAACGTTAACTCACTTGAAGGCGGGTGTCTGTTTAAGTTTAAAACTATTGGATCTGCCCAGTGCCACTCTGGATCTGCCAACCAACCATGTCATGCCCTTCGGCCTTTTCCACTCCCTCTGTTCGGTGATTGGACCGGCAGAAATCTGTCCGGAGAAAACCTAAGAATATACTGCACACCCAGACTGACTACTGAAGGGAAATGAAAATTGAGCGGAAGTAGTAGGCGGGCGGTGCCAGGCTAACCATCACCTAGTGTTGCCCCCCGTCCCGTTTTTCCCGAAATTGTTCTTTTTTTCACCAGCTGTCCCGGGGAAAGAACAATCTCTCCCGGGACACAATTTGTCCCGTTTTTTGGGGAAAAACTAATTTGATTTCCTACGTTCAGTAGTTAAGGCCGTTTCACACGGGCCGAGGCGTTTGTTGCGGCCACTAATGCATTCTCAATGGAGAGGCGAGCGGGCAGAGAGAAGGCGCAGTTTCGTCAGGCGGCACGACAAGCGTGCAGGGGCGGTCTTAACGATCTCGGGGCCCGTTTCAAGACCCTGTGTGGGGTCCCCCACATTTATTTTTTAATTTTTTTCTATGAATAATGCTTGTGCATGCTCCCCGCAAAAATTAAAAAAGATTGTGGAAACTAGTTGGTTCATAGACGGATTATGAGATAATAGGCCCAGACTCTTAAAGCCCCCCCCCCCCCCCCCCTCTCTCCCTATCCAGTCAGTTACATTGACTTTTCCGCAAAGATACATACATTTACTGGCATGAACATATTAAGGGAGTCAGTGTTTGGGAGATATCCTGGACCTTGCTGGGGGGTCCGGGGGCATGCCCCCTGGAAGAAAATTGTTTTAAAGTAAAATGCATCAATCTGATGCACTTTCAGAGGAACATTTAGATTTAAATCAAATCTTGAGCTGCAGAAGGAACATTATTTTTCTTAAACAGGCAGCACTCTTTACTCTGCAACTGTAAAAACATTTCAGAAGATTGGTCTGCAGACCCATGTTATAAGATGGAGGGGCCCATTGCAACAGACTTTTTATGAACAGTATATAATTTACACGTAGAAAGCTTATTCCTGTATGTGTGTGGGGGCCTTAGAGGCCCCTTATGAAGCCCATAAGACATAGCTAATATTGCTTTTGTTTTGCGCTTGCTTTTCTATTTTTCACCTACTAGTTGAGAGGCCAAGTTGGTTTTAGTGCTCCCACATTCAAATGCGGACGCCGAAAGAGTCTTCTCCATGGTTGGTCTTAACAAGACCAGCACCAGAAACAGACTAGCCCTAGAAGGAACATTGTCGTCCATTATGATGGTCTAAATGGCTGGTGTGGAGCCACAGTGCTTCAAGTGGGAGCCAGAAAACCCTATCCTGAAGGCCTCAAAATCTGCCACTCGAAGCTACAACAGCGAGCATCAGTAATATCCAGTATCCATATTTGCTGAACTGAACTAAGAGTTTTACTGAAATAACTAATCCGAACAACTACCCTAGGCCTACACCCATCTCACTAGTCTGGCATTTGGTATTAATCCAGTTATACTCTCATCATAAAATTACTACAATAAAACAAAGAAATTATACTGAACTGAACTTGTGTTAAAAACCATTATTATGTTTTAAATTAATAAATAAACACACAATAAAATGTTGCTCGCGCGCTCGCATGGGAAATCTGCTTCTGTCTCACTCTAAACAATTTCCAAAAGTTGAGAACCCTGGAATACGTCTAACTTCATGTAAGTCATCATTTGACACTTTAGTATGGTTAAACATGACTATAAATCATTATAACAACGTTTATAGGTCATAAAAGTTGAAAAAGCATAATAGGTGCTCTTTAACTATGTCGGAAAAATCTGGAGCTACCAATCAAATCGTACTTTCTGATATGGGCGGGTATAACCAGATGACGAAAGTGCTGTGCATGCGCCGTCAAAGTAGTGATAGTAAACGACAAAGATGGATGCAGATACGTTGTTTGAGACGGCTTTGGCTTCGACACTTAACGATTTGGAAGACGGCACTCAAACCTTTCATTAGCAAGAAAGAAGAATTTTCTGTTTTGCCGACCGACCACGGCAAAAGTTGAATTTACCATTCAGCCCCACTGTTCGCTGAACAAACAGGGCTTAAATACGTCACCTTGTTCATTGCTCTGATTGATCGTAGTGCTATCCATCGGCGTGCAGTGGTATTTGAAATGCACGCGTAGGTGCTGCCTCTTGAGTTGGGAAGGTCTATTGCTCATCGCCAGACCTTACATCGTTCTAGATTTGGGTCTGGATTTCCAGTTTAGGGAAATCTCCAAACCCCTGTACAATTTTAAAGGTGGAGTCAGTCATTTTGGAGAATGTTTATTTTCAAAGTCACTTTTTGTCAAAGTCAGTGAATTTTTCATCACAATCCGCTACCTGTCCACACTTTGGGTGTGCTAGGAACACAAACATCTGGTGTTAATACAAAGCCTAGGCTCTGTAAACTGGTATGTAAACAAAGGGAACCCACTGTAGCTAGCAACATGCCCTTTTACAGAGCCAAGACTGGATTTTAACTCTGGATTTTTTTCCCAGCAGACACACAGTACGGTCAGGTAGCGGATCGTTAGAAGATATTCACTGATTTTGACTAAAAGTGATTTTGACAACAATCGTTTTCCAGAATAGCCGAGTCCACCTTTAATAGAAGTATAGAAGTAGAAAGAATCCAGACTCCACTCACTCTAACCACTCTTTCTGACTTCATGACAGTTTAGTCATGTCAAATATAATGAAGTTTAAGGGAATATTTATTCAATAACTGGATCTGTATGTGTAAAGGAACTCTAGTAAACTGTAAAATGAGAAACAATCAAACAAAATCAGTCAACATCATAGTGAAGGCAAAATAAAAAGCAAGCACCAACATCAACCCTCACTCAAAAAACACATTTTGCCCAATGGATTTAGGGTTAGGGTTAGGACTTTTCATGAAAATGTTGTAAAAAACTGTGTTGACTTAAAAAAAACTGTTTATGATAAATAATATGAACCAATCATTTATTAACAGTTCATCAGTGTACCCATATTGTAAAGTGTTACCGTACATTCTCTACAAACTAAAATCAAAACACTTCATTCTAATGATATTGTACACCCCCTCCCCCCACCCCCCTCCCTCCCTGCCTGCCTGCCAGTCACTGCCCTGCACCTGTGGGATGTCCCAAACGCGGACCATGGCCATGTTGGATGGCAGCTACAGCGATGTGGACACCAACAGCCTGGCGGGCTACACCTCGGAGCCCTGCATGGTGCCAGGAGAGGGGGAGGAAGAGGAGGGGCTCCACAGCGTTCCAGAGAAACAACCTGAACACATGGTGGTCCACCTGTCAGTCAGCAGTGAGTGCACCACCACCAAGAAGAAGAAGAGCAGCATACGCACCCTCAACATCAACATCATCCAGAACACGCACGCCATCGACAAGTACTCGCGGATGATTTTCCCCGGTTCCTACATCTTCTTCAACCTCATCTACTGGTCTGTGTATTGCTAAGAAAGGGCTAAAAAAAAGACAGATAGATCCACGCACACACACACCATGTGAAGGCTGCAGCAAAAATGTGAACACTTCTGGATTGATTTGAAAGAGTGCTGCTGTACTGTAGAGTTTGGTGACCGTGGATCATTTGGGGTTTAGGGCCTTGGATAGAAAAACAGAACGAAATACAGAAGATGTTTTTGCAAAAGATTTTTTGTTTCCTAATGCAGCAATTTGAATGTTCAAATCATCCTCTGAACTCCAACAAAAAATAATCATTTGAATGTTGTTTTGAACTACTAGTATTAATTCCTTTTCTGCTTCATCAACGGCTGTTAAAAAGCTCTTGGTTGGCGGTCGGAAAAAAACACATACATTTTTCTATTTAACTGGTGACATTGATAGATAAGGACTTGGTCATTTTAAGCATGTTATCGGAACAAAAATGTGTTATAAATAAATGTTGAGTAGTCAACTTAACAAGATTAAGAGTGTACAGCAATGTTACCAGTTCTTTGAGGCTATATATAGTGGTGCTTTAAGCTCATTGATAATGGCAGCATGCTATGATGATCATGTCAACATGCTGAGAATGTTTAGCAGGTAAGGTTTTAAGGTTTAGATAATGCTTCTAAACAAAATCCCTTTTCACAATCCCTACTGTGTGTAAACTGAAAACAAATCTGTTGTTAATACACAGACTAGACTCTGTAAACAGGTATGACAACAAAGGGTATGTAAATAAAGGGGGCCCACCGTAGCTAGCAACATGACTGTTGACAGAGTCTAAGGGCGCACTCACACAAGGCAAAGTTGCCCTGTATCGTGCCCAAGCACAATTGCCCTCTCCCCCCCCCCCCCCCCCCACAAACACACACACACACAAAATTGGCCTGAGTACACCTCTCCCAACTATGCCGTGGCCGAGGAACAGTACCATGCTTGAGTACGGAACGGTGCACTCACACTGGTCAAACGTACTAGACTTTAGTGTGAATGTGCCCAAAGTCGTGTATTAACACTGGATTGTTTTTACAGTTCACACACAGTACGGTAGTGGATCGTGAGGAAAACTTCACTAATTTTTTTTCCAAAATAAATTTGACAAGCATTCTCCGCAATCGCTTGCTGCATCTTAAGGCGAAACACTACAGGTGAATAGGGTCAAATGTTTAAGTTATATATATATATATATATAACTAGATTTTATATATATATATATATATATATATATATATATATATATATATATATATATATATATATATATATATATATATATATATATATATATATATATATATATATATATATATATATATATATATATATATATATATATATATAACATATATAACTAGATTATATATATATATATATATATATATATATATATATATATATATATATATATATATATATTCAGGAAACTTTGCCAGTTAATTACCTACAATTATTTATCTTTTTTTTATATGTTTGATTAAATATGCACATTTGGCCATTTCTAATGTGTAAATATGCATCTCTTTAAAAACCTAAAATCTACAGTACATGTTGGATGAATCCAGATTCAAAGTCTTCACATAACAGATTTTGCCTTTTCTCTTTTAAAAAAATCCAAAAATGAAGGTTTTTGAAATGCATTTTCACTGTGTTTTGTTAAAACGAAAAGTAATGCAAATCAGACTATTAACAACATACTGTATGAACACATCCTTCTGTAATAGCCTTCATAGTGCTAGGAATGATCTCAAAATTGACCAGTTCTTGAAAAAACAATATCTTTGCCTACGGTGTCTCGCCTTAAAATACAAACATGTGGCAGTACTGTTGGAGCTGATAGGAATGGCATTAGTTTTGCTGGTGTTTGGTCATAAACCAGAATAGTGAAAAACAACATGACTGTCTCTGCAAACGTTTGGATTTCATCACTGAGACATTTTTCGCAGCCTTGAGGTATGTTGTCAAATTTCCATCTAATCTAGAGCAGATTCTAATCCAATGTCCTGAAAATCAGCAGAAGACAATACAAAGTGTTGCACCTTGGCATTGTAGAGTAGTGCTACTCTTCTGTGAATATGAGAAGTCGGCTGCATCAACATGAACAGTTGGTGGTGTTAAGTTTCCAGTGATCTGCCATTTAAAGCTTTGCAGAAGAAAATGGGTCAAAAAGATAACGTACATAAAAGATTTCTAGTAAAACCTTAAACCATGAAAAACCAAGTGGAAAACATGATGGAAATATAACGTTTGTGTGCGTGTGTGTGTGTTTCATTTAATAATGTGGTCATCTCTCCAGATACCTGTGCGTACGTACATCATATGATTGGAAGCTTTGGTGGACGATTAAGTCATACGTTTCCATTGCACTTTTCTTAATATTTTGCTCCTGATACATCCACTCATCCAATATTATATTTTGACCTGTTTTATTTCAAGCATTTCCAGCATTTAACCTCAGGTTAATTTATGCTCAAATTGACAAACTTTGACATTGTCTTCTTCACTACAAAACGTGATATTTGAAAGAGTTGCAATACACAAGAATTCAATAAATAGAAGAAAAAAAAAGTGGTTAAAAAAAGTGACATCAGACATTACATTATAGACAATAAAGGTTAAGAAAACTTTGGTAAAACATGTCAGCTGTTCAGAAATCACAACACAAACCAAATTAAGGTCAGATTCAAATGTTGACATTAGATGATGTTAGTCAGTGATGGCCACAGCTGTTTATACCTTGATGGGAGCCAATGTGTTGCAGTTGATCTTCAGAGACTATTTAATGAATTCATCTTCAATTTTCACATTGTTTAAAGTTCAATCAGGATTAGGATTTAGAAAGATAGCAGCTACATACCTGTTCTGGTTTCTTAAAGCCCCTATCTTACTGGGCTGCAACAGTTTGTGACAAGTTGGAGACACAAAATTGCGAGAAAATATGCGAATTAGCGACAATTTTCACTTGCAGTCTCACTGAGTTGGTACTTACGACACGTTTGCGAATGTCCTGGCCAAAACTTGCCGGGAGCTCGCATTTAAGTCTCGCGAACGTCTGGCGAGCGTCGGACGAATGGAATGTCAGTCTAATTTTTGTCTCAAATCATTCGCAATAGTTTTATAATGTCGCCAGACCCTCGCAAAGTTGTCTCACACTTCTCGCACGTTCTGACTTGCGAAGGGTTTGCGACACGTGCGACATACCCGCGACGACTCTGAGACTATTTTGAGAGAACATTTGTCGCACACATTTTTTTTAAC
This sequence comes from Hyperoplus lanceolatus, assembly GCA_026929865.2. Classification (NCBI taxonomy): domain Eukaryota; kingdom Metazoa; phylum Chordata; class Actinopteri; order Uranoscopiformes; family Ammodytidae; genus Hyperoplus; species Hyperoplus lanceolatus. The sequence continues at coordinate 2,680,945 of CM049408.1, forward strand.
ATGTTCACAATTCAAGCGACAGGACTGAGAGACTCTGCGACTCATGCGAGGAAATTGAGACCCCCCGTGAACGTTTCAAGACAGTTTAGAGACTCCCTCGCAAATGCAGTCTCCAACTTGTCGCACACATTTGCAGCCCAGTGAGATACGGCCTTAAGGGTTAAGTGTTTTCTGAGAAGTCTCAAAGCCATTTATTTTCTCTAGAAGAAACTCAACTGTCACACCAATACACATTATAAAGTGATAGCCTTGAGATAGTAGTGACCTTTAATGTATTAGAGTTATCTTAAATGGTTTGATTAAGACGGACCAGGTCAGCACTTTATTTTGAAGGGCCACAAACATGATGAAGTCATGAGAAATGAGTCTGCTTAGTTCATCATGATTTCAACACTGGGTTGAAAACACATGTGTATTGGTGTGACTGGACAGACATGATCATCAGTTATAACTCAAAGGTCATGATGATTAACACACCTCAGCTGAAGCATTCATTAATGTATTGTTCCTGTGTTCAATCATATATGAGATACCAATAATCCTAGTGAATTACTGATAGTTCATGAAGTACTCTGAATTTATGGAATTCCATGCATGAATTCAGACATGAAGTCATGATGATTCATGTACCATTCATATAAAGTGTTAGCTGGAACAGTTTGCTAAAGAATGGATTGTAACAATGGAAAGTATTTATTAATTGATTTTGTATATTACCGTAGCCATTTATAGATCAAGATCAATCACACTGTATCTCCTGATACATTCATTGATATCTGGTCAAAGTGTGAACATTGCTCAACTGAAAAAGTTTGAGCATCAGAACTACTTGATGTCCAGAATACAGTTTGATCCATGCTGTGTCTATCAATGCAAAGTATGCAAATGTATTTAAAATGGTTGTGTTTCATTAAAGATGGAGCCTGTGGTTGAAATGTCCTGTCGGCCTGATGCTATCACTGGAAAAGTTCACGACTCGCTACTGACAAAGAGGAAAAATACAGAATCTGAAAAGTTCAGTAAGCGGAATGGTCAGTTTAGCTAACTTCCTGTCAGTTACTGCAGTTAGCAGTCCCCTCGCTCGTCCCCACCTCACCACATTAATGCACTGCGGTCTTCAAGCAGCGAGTTATCTAGCGTCATCTCAGATCCATAAGTGTGATAAAACATGATAAAAACCATTATCCACAACAGACATTGGGAAGGATTTTTACCTGCTCCGCCATTGTAGGCGCATACACATTCACCCATCTGTCGCTCTGCACGTGCACCGGAAGTGAGACGGGTGCCGGTTTGTAGAGTTCTCTCTTCTGATCGGTTATCAGTAGTGGGATCCCCGAAAAGTTTATTTGCCGATTACATGCAGAGCGGTTGACTGAGAGATCGGCTTTATGAAACGTGCACACTATATAAGTGATCACTGTATGAATAAAGAGCAATTTAACATTTATATTAATATAAATAAATCGCTTACTTCACCTTTAAAGTGTATTTTTCAGGATATGCAATGTAGTTCTGATGAACAAAATGTGCAACTGATTTAGAAACATTTCAATTGTATTTATTAGTACACCAGGGAACTACTGGGTTGCTAAAAGGATTTCTCATCAACATTTCAATTTAAGCCCTAGACCCAACCCATTGTGTTGCTGCCGTCCTTCTCAAGGCTTTACTAATGGTAAAGTATTAATATATACTCAATGGAAGAAATCTGGAGATAAACTTAAATTATAGTAAAAAAATGGACAAACAAAATTGCACTGACACATTTTTTTATGTGTAGATTTAAAGGTGCTGTAGGCGGAATGGTTCTTTTAGCTAACTTCCTGTCAGTGACTGCAGTTAGCAGTCCTCTCACTCGTCCCTACGTCACCACATTAATGCACTGCGGTCTTCAAGCAGCGAGTTATCTAGCATCATTTCAGATCCATAAGTGTGATAAGACATGATAAAAACCATCAAAACAGACATTGGGAAGGATTTTTACCTGCTCTGCCATTGTAAGGGCATAAACATTCACCCATCTGTCGCTTTGGCGTGCACCGGCAGTGAGACCATAAGTGAGACGGGGGTCGGTTTGTAGCGTTCTCTCTTGTGATTGGATATTAATTTCGGGATCCCCGAAAAGTTCATTTGCCGATTACGTGCAGAGCAGCTGACTGAGAGATCGGCTTTATGAAACACGCACATTATGTAAGTGATCACTGTATGAATAAAGAACAATTTAACACTTATATTAACATAAATAAATCGCTTACTTCACCTTTAAAGAAAACACAGTTTCAAAGTGTTCCCAATTTCAAAATGATGATTAAAAACTAATAAAAAGTATTGCTGGATAGTGTTTAGAGTGTTAATACATACAAAATACCTGCTCTGCCCCCGTAAAAATAATACTTCTACCCAAAATACATGAACTAAAACTTATCCAAAGTTAACATCTGCATCAATTAAGTGCAGTTCCATCTTGACCTTAAATAAACTTAATTTTGGCTGGACGCCAGCTGTTTTGCATAAATTGCCAGTTGGGACGGTTTAGGATTTCCATATAAAAGAAGAAGAGAGATTGATGTGAGTGGGGAAAGCCTAGGCAGTAACATATTGCAATAACACAAAGATGAAAATCGCATGCTGAGTGCATTTCCTTTCTTCTTCTTGTCTGTCTTTGAGACACACATTCTATAAAATTCACTTGTCTTAAAATGGTTCAGTTCACCCATATTACAAAAATCCTCCACTGGCATACAGCCGCATTCACATTTTTGATTTATATGTCAACATATTGAAAGACAGTCATTTCAGATGATCCATTTACCTTGTCTCTGTATTTGAACTAGTTTTTACCATAGAAACCATCCCTATGTAAATTGTCCCTCTTTGGAGTCTTAGGGACACTGACTCTGCAAATATATGTTTGTCATCTTTCAATGCTGTGAGTGAGTGCCATAAACTATATTCTTTTCTCCTTGATTATATGTGTTGATCGAACCACCAGAGGTAAGTGAGGAAATGTATGGTCAAGTCATCTGTGTGAATCAATGTTTTAAACTACAGCAGGTTTGACAGCATGTCCACCAATGTTTTGGCATGTTTCTCAGTGTTAGGCTATAAAGTCCCTTTTCATAAGTAGTTTATGTATTTTTGAATTGAGAGCTAGTAAGCCTATAAATTCTGAACTGAAACTGGGCGGCAACTGTTGCTTGTCTTTCTACCAATAGAAAGCAAGTTGTGAAGGCGCCCTGCAGTTTGAATGAGTGACGTGTGCAGCTCTGGCTCAGCAGCTGCTGTGGATTTGTTCCTTCCTCTGGTTCAATCTGGTCTGCTGATGAGTTCAAGTGTTGCCTGAAAGCCAGAGTGGAATTAAATATACACGTGGAGGGCGCACTCACACTAGGCCTTGGTTGTCTACTGTGACGTATTAGTTGATCTGAATATAATAAATTGCATGATTGTGATAAATAAAAAATGCACAAAGTAAGTATTTCCTTATTGGATATAAAAGCCAAGCCTCACACATATGCTAGCCTACTAAGTAACTACAGATGTTCATTTGACCTCACAATCCCTACCCCATAACATATGGCAGTAAAGTAAGTAAAGATAGATAGTGTTTTAAGAAACATCTTAGTTTATTATATTGATAACTTTATCTTTTTTAATCTATTTTTATTTTTATATTGTTGCTGTTTCTGCAGTTCATTTCAGAGAGTACACTTTTACCTTGGGGACTTTAGCCATCAATAAGTGACTTAGACATAGGCTATATCCTTTCTACAGATTATTGAAATCTTAAAAACTAGCTGTGAAATACCGCTTTTAATTTTTTTATATACTATCTATGTGAAATACCAATAGTAGTCTATTGGTAAAAAAAAAATTAAAATAAAATCATGGTAAAGCCCATCAAGTGTATCTTAATTATTTCAACGTATTTTGTTTAGGCCTATTATAGGCTATTGGATAAGAATAGCCTATATGCAAATAGGCCTATGTTTAGCAGTTTTAGAATTATGGTGTCCTACCCGCAGCAACCAGGGCCGGCGCTAGCCAGGGGCCAGGGTGGGCCGTGCCCACCCAAATGTGGGCTGTGCCGACCCAATCAAAAAAAAATAATGTTTTTTTTTTCTTTTAGGTGGAAGTCCAGGCCCACTATCGGACGGACCTGTTCATTCGCTGTCCAAGAAAATGTCAAATAAAATTCAGACAATTGATTAATACTAAAGAATATACCATTACCATGCATTGCTTCTAATTGTATTATTGGGTGGGCACTGGGCAAGACAGCCTGCCTCCAAGTTACCCACCTGCTTATAGTGGTCACTGGTCAGCAGAGCCAGCCCGAGGCATAAGCGAATGAGCGGTTGCTTAGGGTCCCGACTGCCAGGGCCCCCCCCCCCCCAATTTTTTTTTATTTATTTATTTTTTTTAAGTTTGTGTGTTTGATATCAACATCATATTATGTAAATGTAAATTAGCATACAATAAAAGGAATACAATGTTTTGGTAGATAGTTAATAGCTTAATAATTGAATCAGTTCATCTGGGAGGTAATCTGAGGTTAACTGATCACGTCACGTTCAAATCCATGGCATGCACAGTGTGTATTGAGTTTATTTAAAAATATTTGAAAATGGGGCTGCCCTCAGTTGCCCATGCACTGTGTATACTGTAGTCTATAGCCTATTTCAGCCTCGTCTGTGGAAAAAAAGATAACCGGACAACAGAGTTCTTCTGCTTCGTTCCTCTCACTGCATTTATTATTTATCATTATATTACAGAAAAATATGTATATGTCCCGTAAAAGAAAAAGAGCACCAAGCCCCTCCCACAGGACCCTGCATAATATTTTATTTCAAATTTATATTTCTATGGAAAATCCATGTGTCTTTCTTCAATAGCTTCTAATTCATCTGACCCAGTGTCTCCAAATTATTTGTTCACACAAAATTCCTCAGATTTAGCCTCTTAATTTTCCTCTCAAAGTGCACCAGATTCATGCATTTCACTTTAAAAAGGCAAAAAAAAATCTCCCGGGGGGGTCATACCCCCGGACCCCTTAGCAGCCTGGCTGGCTACTATTTTCACCCAGCTGGACATCGGAGGCAATAGTGGAAAGACTATATAGCTATATAGTGTGTATAGTATATAGCTCTGGACTACCACCATCCAGGTTGCCCAGTCCGAAAGCTTTCTCTTCAATCAGCTCAGGCTGCCTACAGCTAATACTGCGATTAAAAAAAAGATACATTATGTTGTATATAATGTATATTATATGTTATTCATAAACATTTTGGAGAAAAAAAACATCCAAGAATCAAATTTCCCACACAGCAACACTCAAAGTTTATTTACATGTTGTGTTCTACACAATTCACAGTAAATGTGCCAATAAGCAGACGCAGATATCTTACAAGGGCAAAAAAATTCTGCTCGCGAGCGCTCGCATCTTCGGTCTCTCTGCCCAGTGTGCCCACCTAAAATTTCTGAAGGCCCACCCTAATCTAACTGTCTAGAACCGGGCCTGACAGCAACTGGGTTGCATTATTTAAGGTAAACCTGACATGTAGGCGGCTAGGCCTTATTTTCCCCAAATAATTTTAAACGAATTGTAATGTGTTGAGGAAAGTTATGTGTACGTTTTTACACATTACAAGTTTGTATATGTCGTAGAAAACGAACTCTGTTGAATTGGCGGCTGGTTGAGTAGTTTACAGGGAGTCAGTGAACGCAGCATGACAGACGTCCTCGGCTCAACTTCCTGCCTGCCATAACTTCGCTGTACACAACACAGCGGGACAGTATTCACACTAGCTGCCTCTCTCACCCGATGAACACAATCCCGTAAGTGTTTCTAGTCTTATAAAGCAGCACCTCAAGCAGCAATACAACTGCATCGTTAGTCAGCTAGCCTAAAGATAACAGGCCTATCTTCATTTACGGAAACTCCGTGTAGCTTGTTGTGCTTACGATATTTCTACATGAGCTGAAGAGATCTACGTTTTATAAACCATATGGGTTTGCGGTTTGTTCATGGACCTAATAGGGTTTGTTGTGAATAGGCTATTGTCGTAAACCAGTGCAGTCCTAAAGTGGAAGTTCACCTCAAAATTAGCATGGAGGAAGTTATAGCCTAGACTAGCCTACTAAATAGTCTATCTATTTAGAAGGCTAGGGTAACTGCAGTTAGCATGACAAGTTAATGCAAAGGGTGAATATTATCGATATCCTCAGCGGCACGTGTGAGTGGAATGGATTAAAGTTGGTGTTAATGCTCGGCGTTCAGTGCACTAACTGTCAAACTGAGGGGGGCGGGGCTTCATTGTCTGAACAAACCGCAGCAGCGCGTGCCAACTTAAAGTATCTCTATTCATATCATCGTATATGACACAGTTTAGCCACATGTAAACCTATTGGGCGTTTACTCTTTCATGTAGGCTACATATTTTCGTATGACAATTGTTGTCAGAAATGTTTGAATACATATGCAAATGTGGCCATATGTAACTAATTAGCAATAGGAGTAGGCCTACGTTGGCATCTCTTTGAAAACAGAAATCTCATTGTTGGTTAAAGCCAGAGGTCAAATCGGAAGATTAACAAAATAAGAGCACATCCTTCTGTAATAACCTTCAGAATAGTTGTGCTAAGAATCATTATGGAAGGTTTAGAAGTTGACAATTTTTTTTGGGGAGTATTAAAAAAATACTAATGTTGAGATAATGTCCGTGGTTGTATAGGAGAAACATACAGACGCAAAAAGACAAGGTTTAGTCAAATAAACACGTCAATGTACATTGTGGACCTTTGATTTATATTAGTATGAAAGAAGACATGTTATGGAAGCAAAACAGTCAGAAATAGCAAAATTGAAAACAAAAAATACATGTTTTTTTTTGCCTGTAATCATGTCTCGCTTTCAAGACAACTTAATTAATTTAGAAAACATAAGAACAATAACTGAGGACAGGGAGTTCTATGTTTCAACTGTCTGAGGCACAAAAAGCACAAGATGGCAGATGGAATGTTGTGGCTGGGAGAAGTGAGTCATTCGGGGGGAAATGGCCCAGTGTTTTTCGTGTCTTTCCATGCAGTGCCCGCTCTCCTCCTCCCCCTTGTACATATATATGTCTGCACACTCTTAAATCCCTAATTCGGCTATGTGTTCAAAGTTTTCCCTCCAAATTGCACTTCCCTGAGGGCACACACACCTGGGCGATGCCGTATGGATCTCTGTACAGTTGACAGAATTCCTGTAATATTGCCTTTATTGTTCTCTTGAAAATGCACCCAAAAAAAAGGCAACACGTTTTTTCAACTTTTTTTCTCTGGAAGTTTGTAAAAAGAGGGCACATTTCATTCTACCTTTTCAGTCCTTTTAAGCCTTGCGCTCACCGTTTGTAACTCATTCTCTATATTTAAAATTATATTAAATATATTTCAAATGTTTTAAAATATATATTATTTTTTTTACCATTATGAAATTGGTTAAGGCAAGTCACTGCAGGTGAAGAGGGTATCAGGGTTACATTTTAAACTTATAGATGTCATCATGTCACTTTGCCAATTGATAACTTACATTAAAACAATACACTTCTGTAAAATAATTTTTCTCAAATGTTTGAATAAAAATAAACAAATTGGTAAAAACCAAAACTCCAGATGTTGGATAAAGCCAGACTTAACTCGTTATTTAAATGTTGAAACCTGTAAGCGTCCAAAGGTTATATAGAACAAATTTTGGTTACAGCCTTTTTTTAATTTCTATACAGAATATTATTTACAGGTCTTATAAATGAATTTTCAGCATGTTTTTAAGAACAAAAATTATCGTAAATCGGACAATAAACACTCTCTAAGATTGGCCATTTAGGAGAAATAAACAGCCAAGGTTTAGTCAAATAAACACATCAATGTACACTTTGGATCTTTTTGATTTATAAATATGAAAGAAGACGTGTTAAGGAAGCAAAATAGCCAAAAATTATAAAATTGACCAGTGGTTGAAAAAACAATGTTTTTTTGCTTGCTATATCTCACCTTAAAGGCCTACTTCACCGGTTGGAATATGAAGGCGTATTGAACTGGGAGATCCTATGAAGTATAAATGTGCAAAAAAAAATTAAATCGGATCATCCTAGCCTGAGAAAAGGCAGAAAGAGTGTTTTATGGTCTCACTGTCTAACCCTACATTTCTCTTTCTGTGATGTCACAATCACAGTTCAATACACCTTCATATTCCAACCGGTGAAGTAGGCCTTTAAGTACCCCTTTAACAATAGCTGTCTTGTGATCTAGAATGTGAATGTGTTGTTTTGAGGCTCAGGTGTGGACATGACGCAGCAGGAGCAGCAGCAGTTCACAGAGAGCCTGGAGGGTGCTCTGTCCTGGATAGCCCACATTCATGAGAGGCTGAAGGCCAACGACATCACCACGGGGCCCCGCCAAGCACTGGAGGCCAGGCTTAAAGAGACAGAGGTGACATACTACACCACACACATCTGTCCACAGCTGCTGCTTTTCAAATCAAAATCAGTTTTATTTGTATTGCCCAAAATCACAAACACATTTGTCTCAGTGGGCTTTACATTTCATACAATATGATATATGGTACAATTTGATTTCATTTGATTAGATAGTGCATTTGTAAATGCAGGTCATCAGGGTTTCCCCCAGTGTATTCCTGCCAAGGTGGCCTGCCATGCACAAATTGACCCCCGCCATGCCAAGCATCTCTGATTTTTTTTTTTTTTTTCATCAGACGTCCACGGACATGCAATGCATATGTTCAGATAGCTAGTAGTATACTGCTAATGCAAACTGAACAATTCCTACAGCTTCACCTTCACATTAAAAGCATTTAACTGGCGTAAGGTGAGTTTACTTTTAGTGAAGAATGAAGGCCAGGCAGGTTTCAGTAACTTTACAGAAGTGCCAGACTGCTACTGCCTTTGATGCTTAGGGGAAGGCATTTATTTTCAAGGAAGGGAAAAAAACGTATTTCATTTTTAACTGTTTGCGTCATCGTGATGGACCACAATTATGCATTGCCCTTTTCTATTGAGAAATAAGCCTATTTTTTTATTTTTTCCCTTGGAAACAAGGCAAGTAGAATCAATTTACAATGTATTAATTACATCGCAAATCACAATATTATCCACTATAATCCCAATCGCAGGATTTGACCAAATCATGCAGCACTATTGCCACCAGGCCAAACAACTTTTCTGGGGGAAACCCTGTACAACCACATACATACAACAACCTACAGTGATACAACAATAAACTGAGCCTACATTCCAATTCAATATGTCCAGGTCTCCTCCCCTCTGTATTGGTAAAGGATTGTTTTCTTCTACTACTGGATGGATAATCTACTTTATCCATCTTGAATCTTCACTTCTCAGTCATTACAGCCCAGACTGGACACTGCTGCAGTCTCTGCTATTTGAGCAGCATAAGGAGCCTTTTTTCTTCTGACAAATTCCTCATAACATTGTAGTAGATTTGCACTGGCTTCAGAAAGTATCTAGAGCCCTTCACCTTTTGCACACTTTCTGTTGTAGACATAATTTTAAATGGAATTTGGAATTTCTACACTTAATATCTCATGACAAAGTGAAAATGTTTTAGGAATGTTAGAAGATTTATATAAAAAAAACTCAAACTCTCATAAGAGTATGCAGACCCTTATTGAAGTACTTAAATCAAATCAAATCAGTTTTATTTGTATAGCCCAAAATCACAAATAACATTTGTCTCAGTGGGCTTTACATTTGATACAATATGACACCCTGCCCTTACACCCTTAGCTCGGCTGAGAAAAAAATCCCAGTAAAAACCCTTTACCGGGATTTTTAAAAAAAAGAAGAAATCACAGGGGCCCTCATTTATCAAACTTGCGTGGAAACTGGTGCAGATTCTGGCGCAAATACCTCCCTACGCCAGGTATCGCGTGGGATTTATCAAACAGTCGTATCTCGCCAATCTCAGCGTACGCCAGGCCATTATTGATAAGTGCGGCGGATGAAAACAAGCCTATATTTTCTCAGTTTAGAGGCCTCGCCCAGAGGTTTTACGACATGGATATACGCAATACGGCACTTCCCTGAAGTAGAAATTGACAGAATAACAGCGAAAGTAGAAAAAAAAGAGTTTCATTTCGGAGCATTAGCCTACAAGCAGCATCAAAGAACGACAGAAGGCAGCAGTTAGGAAGGAAATAACTGCTGCGGTCAACAGCGTTGGTGTCGCCACTAAAAAAAGCGTGTTGCTGTTCTCAAATGCAACCAACTGGGGGTGCGGGACTGCGGGCATAATATAATTGGAGAAAAAGACGCACCAACTGTCGGATAATGGTCCCCATAAAATAAATACACGTCTGCAGAGATTTTAATGATTAGAATGTATTGGCCCTTTTAGATAGCACTAGGCTACTCAAAATGGTTTTAAAAACTAAAAATAACACATTTTGCGTTTTACTGTATGACAGCATGCGCTTGGCACGAGTGGTCAGCCCGGCCGTCAGCTGCACAAGCCGACCCGGCAGCGATCAGCTGTGAGAGCGCCCACCGTGCTGCTCCACCAACAGATCGGAACAGCGTGCCGGTAAACGGTGGAAATAAGTCGCTCGCTTTAGCATCAATGACATATTAAAAGAGGAACTAACATCTACAAAGTGCGTCAAATAAATAAAATGTTAAGCTGAATTTTGTGCCGTGTATTTTTTTTATCATAAAGAGCAGTGTAGGCCAACTACATATTTAATACTTAGGCTAACATTTTGAATGAATGCAGCCCCCGTGCCTCAGTGTCCCTGCTCCAAGACAACTGCCCTTACGCAGTCCCATGCAGCGCTCCTAAGTGGCTGGTGTGCGCACTATTGAATCAGCTCTCCTACTCAGTTTCACACCATAAGCTGCACATTTTTAAGTGATTCTTATCTTTATTTCGGTCTTATTTGCACTGCATTTGTATTATCTTCTAATAATTGTCCAACAAAGTCATCGGCTACCCGGCACAGCCTGCACTGCGAGTCCAAGCTGTTTTCAAATTTGCGTACACGAGCTGAGAGCTGGCGTGGGATTTGAGCGTACTCTACGCTCACGTCCATATTGATAAATGCCGAGATTTGCGTGGAAATGTACGTACACCCATTTTTCTGGTCTACGCAAGATTGATAAATGAGGGCCAGGGAGAGTCGACAAAGTAAGGGATCCCTCTCCCAGGACATGAGTAGAGAAAATCACGAAGGAATTTGATCATTGACCAGATGTTGTTTACATGGTAATACTAAAGTAAAGTGCGAATAGTGTGGATGCAGGAAGACTTCAGATGCTGCCAGAGGATCCACACCGTCTCGTCTCCACCAGGGAAAACTTAGTAACCACTGTAAGGCTAGGCAGTTCCAGTGACACTAACAACTAGCTCTGTGTGACTCAGTGTAGTGGGTTTGTTGTGGGAATGTATGTGAGAGTAGTAGTAGCAGCATGCGGCCACACCCACAGACAAATGGATGCCTTCAGCGGTAGTCACAGCCATAAAGTGTATAGAACTCAGGTTGCTGTTTTCAGTCAACATTACTGACTTGACCTGACCCAGCCGTGGGAACACTCAAAGCTTTAGGCCACATCCTAAAGTACATGGGTATTGTGGCTACCATATCTTTCTCTGTGCCGTTTGGCCTTTTTGTCCAGTTGTAGCAATTGTGCGGGAGGAGTTTCACATCTGTGTTTCTTAGAAGGTGGGGTAAGTGATTCTGGAGAATGTTAGGTGACAAAGTGGGCCCGCTTTGAAATGACACTGGCTTCTCCCAGAAGATAATAAGTAGGGCCCGACCAATATGGATTTATGAGTGCCGATGCCGATTATTTTCAGAGAAAAATTACGATAACGATTAAATCGGACGATTTTTTTTTTAAATCCCCAAAATATATATTGAAAATATTTACTTTTTTGAACCCTTAAATTCTTTTTACTGTCGATAGGGGTACAGGAACTTTTTATTTATTGAAATATGCATTATCAAAAAAAATCAAGTTTTACAATTATGTCTAAAGTGACATGACGCATTTTTAAACTCCGACATTAAGCATTTTATGTAACTGCACCCAACCCTCTGGAACTCCCTCCCTCCAAACATCAGCATCTCAGACTAAATAAACTCATTCAAAAGTCAACTTGAAACTCACCTTTTTAAGAAAGCATAATTACACCTGACTACTAGGGCTGTCGCGATAACCACATAGATGAAATACTGCAATATTTTCAAGCCAATCGCAGAGCATGGGCGGTCACCGCAACAACCGCACGTGACGTTCATGGACCTGTTATAAAAGGTGACGAATCCCCGTTTTTTTAAACTCATATTTGGAAAAAGATTTGAAGACCAGATCTTGTTTTTAAAAGGAAATTAATTGTATTTATTAAAATAATATACGAACATTTAATAAAACACTTTCCTTCATTGCAAATGAACAGTAGTACAAATAGACCGAACTCTGATGTTTACTACAGACTTTATTCCTCTGCTCCGCTGTGATCGCTCTCGCTGTCATCTCTCTATGCTCTGGTTCGGTCATCCTCGCTGCTGTCCTCGGCATCTGAGACACAACATTTATTTAATGCTCATAGTTAATCACATAGCCTAGTGCTGAAACGAAAGCAATAAACGCCGTGGTTTAAGGCTGAAATGATAACCGGGGTACGTTACAGTTGTCGTTTGGAAGGCTTCCGCGATCTCCGTTAGTTTCAGTTTACAGCCGATAAAGTTACAATCACAACGACCGCATGGACAGCGTTTAAATAAAGCCTCTCATTCTTATTATCATTAGGGCTTTGATGCAAATGATGAAATCTAAACATTACGGCGGCTGTGGTGTGGGTAAAAGGAAAAGCGCAGTTGGCAATCTGATCTCTCCTTACTGTCACAGTAAAAGTCCATCGCACAGCGGATTCCTCCCACTGACACGTTGACTCGCAACATAATGATTTGAGGCTTTGCATTGGCTTTGGCGATGTCCCGTGCCTCCTGTTTTCTCTCCACACAAAGCGTTCTCTCTCCCATTGCACACACACTGCCCCGGCCGCTTCCGAGAGCACAGACAGTGTTGGTTTCAACCATTAAAATAATTAAATAAACACAAATGAAGCTATGTAAAGCGCTTTGAGTGCGAGAAATGTGCTATATATATTAAATATAGCCTATTATTATTATTATTATTATTATTATTATTATTATTATTATTATTATTATTATTATTATAGCTGAATGGGGAAAAAAACCCGTCTTATATTCGGACCAATACGGTACAAACAAGTTGGCTTAATACATATAGACCTATAATTAGGCCTAAAAAAGGGGTGGAGCAATTATATCGCATACCGCACGGTTTAGCCAACCTGACTCACCGCACGGGGTATTCCTTCATCGCGACAGCCCTACTGACTACACTCCAAACCTTGTCTGTATTTTGTTTTCTTTTTCTATATGTATGATGTAAAGTGTTTTGAATGACCTCCAATAAAGCACTATATGAATATAAATTCTATCAATTACTATTAACAGTCAAGAGATGACCAATGGCTCTGCTATTGGTGTCAGGGGGAGACATACCTGCTGCTACTGTTAATAGGCTATAACTTTAATGCTATGCATGTCGGCTACCTCCGAGGCAGCGATGCATTTCACTCAACATGATTGCTTGCAAAAATTGCAAAAATTCGGCCATTTTGCCGATTGCCGATTTTTCGGAGATGTGCCGATATATCGGTTGGGCCCTAATAATGGATTTTCTTTTTCAGCTTTTATTTACATTTGAACAAAAAGTGGCATGTCCAAAATCATTCATACCCTTCTCAATAATCAATAGAAAAAGCCCTTATTGACTATTACAGCAATCAAATGCTTCCTATAATTGCTGGACAGCTTTTTGCATGTCTCCTTGAGTATTTTTGCCCATTCATCTTTAGCAATGAGCTCCAACTCTTTCAGTTTGGAGGGTCTCACTGCCATCACCCTGATCTTTAGCTCCCTCCACATATGCTCAATTGGATTCAAGTCAGGACTCTGGCTGGGCCACTGTAAAACGTAAATGTGTTTGTCCGCTAACCATTTCTTCACCACTTTTGCTTTGTGTTTTGGGTTGAATAATTAAATTGAAATTATAATGAATCATTTTGGGCATGACTGTATATGTACACTTTGCTGTGTCCATTTCCGTCTGGACTATACATTCTACTCTCTGAATGTGTAGGAGATCCATCAGTCTGAACATGAAGGTCGGGTCAAGGTGGACATGGCTCTGGTGGCAGCAGAGAGCCTTCTGCAGGGTGAAGATGAGGAGCTGAGGAATCAAACGCATGCTAAACTCAAAGAGCTCAAGAACCTCTGGGAGGAGACCTGCACCTACATCATCCACTGTCACAGGTGCTGCTCCACTCACTCACCGAACTCTCGACTAGCTCACATAAAATGGACTAAGATTTACCTACCATCATGGTGACCACAGATTATAATGTCTTGCTGTAACCAAAGTCAGTTGCTTGATTTATCCAACCAATGGGTCCGAAACCAAATGATATGCAAATAGCTCATGTGTTGTTGACAAAGTGCACAAAGTCTATGGCTAAGGATAACAGTTTGCTTTTTAGATAGTTATGAAAATAATTTGAAAGACTATAGGTTTTTTACAAGAACTAAAAGGATCTTTTTTTATGTTAGCTTGTTCAAGAAAAGGTGACCGAAACCGTTCCTTTAAAGTGGCTACGAGTAACTTTGTCAGTTGGCGGCCCCTTTGGACAAAAGCCGTAGTATTTTTACGACGCCAGCTGTCGTAAAGCTGTTTTCTAGCTTGTGCCGGCCGTGCGGGTGTCAAATGGTTAGGACGCAATATAGTGCATGTCCGTGTGTTGAAAGCGTCAGGGCACGGACTCTTTTCGGCTCCGTGAGAGTGGTTAGTGACACTGCATCAACTAATGCCAGTCAGTGCCAAACACACCTGATTGCAATGAGTTGATGCAGGTTCACTAACCACTCCTACGGAGCTGAAAGATTACGTGTCCTCACAGAAAGCGAATGAACCAGAGACGAAAGTTTATGTTGTTGTAAATAATGACTATTCCAGATGAATAATGGTCATCTGATGATGGTGAAGCAAAGCAAACTTTGTTTTAGTACCGCTCATTCATTTAGGAGTAAACACTGCAGTCTAGTTCACTCCCGTGAAATTGTGTACGCGTTGCTTGGCAACGCCCTCCCATCACTCTCCCTTTTAGCTTTTCTTCATTGCATTTTCTTTTTTTCTTTGATGGTTCAGCCCCGTTATCAGTCATTATGACGACAAATAACTGTCTCAAACAAGGCTCCCGCTCCCCTTCCCTCACCTGGAGGGATAGGCTTCTCAAATCGCTACACTGAAATCTGCGACCAATACGAATATGTGACCATAGAGCCTGCATGCACAAACCGAAAATCAGACTGGCTGTGCGACCAGACCAAATGCAGAAATAAAAACTATATAAAACGTTTTTTTTGCACTGACGGTCTCGTTTGGTGTTAAAGGTAATTTATGATTATCAAAGGAAACATGAGGCTGTTTAAAAGATATTTAAAATGTACTCTTAGTGGCTTTAACTGTGCGTGAACTCTTGAAGAAAGAAATGGGCAAAGGTCGCTCAACGCTAATTAGCTTAGCTCAAACACAATGGGAAGTATATAAGCCTGCCTCCACCGACAGTCTGAAGGAAAACTTTACAACATCACGGAACGGTCCTGTGTGCTTGTTGGGACTTGTTTATTAACCACGTAATGTAGCGCTCTTGTTTTTTTTATCACTTAAAGCTGGGGTATGTGATTTCTGATTGGTCAAAGTTAACATAAGCTGTACACTTTGACCAATCAGAGCGAGGCTCCGATTCTCTGTTCTTATTGGCTGTTGGGACTGTCCATTCACTTTGGCACGACTTTGTTGGTGTAGAGCGTGTCAGGGAGGGACCGTAGGGGAGAGACCAAAGAGAACAAGTGGAGCAGTTGAGGTATTTTAATTCGAATCTATCCTAACTGCCATTTTTTTTCCCCAAATCCTCCACCCCAGCTTTAATGTGATTTTAAAATCAAAATACACTGGGAGAAAACTGCGCAGTGCGTATAGCCGCAAACCAACAAAGATGCTAATCTAACTAGCGATGAGCGACCTATTCCCATTAAAAATGCACACTCAGTTAAAGTAATGGTTTCTGACGCATTGTCTTGGACCCTAGAGTGAGGCCACAAGCTAGAAATAAAAAGAAAGTTCAATGATTCCTTTGAGATAAGCTAGTTCAGTGTATCACAGCAGCCTACTTGAGGAACATATTGATGTTATAACACCTTTCTAAAGCATATCCACTATTAGCGTGAAGTTTAACGGGCCTTACTCTTGTTCAGTCGGATCGAGTGGGTTTGGCTGCACTGGAGCGAGTACCTGAAGGCCTACGAGGAGTTTGAGTTGTGGCTGAGCAGGCAGCAGCGAGGCCTGGCCGTGGGGCTGGAGCTGCAGCTGGGCGTGAAGGAGAAGCTGTGGCAGGTGGACCAACACAGGGTGGTGCTCAGTGACATCCAGGGCCAGGCCGCGCTGCTGGAGAGGCTGCTGGACGAGGCAGCCACTCTGCACAACAGAACCATGGACCCCAGTGTGGACCAGAGTGCCCAGGAGACACTGCAGGAGGCCTACAATGACGTCAGGGACAGAGCTGAGGTGAGATGCTTCTCAGTGGTAGAGTCAATTTACTTGACTACTTACTACATTTTAAAAACTAATTTTGACTCCATTGCATTTCTAGAAAGATGTCGTTTGTCAATACTTTCAGGTTAAGTTCTTTTCTCTCCAGATAAATATTTAAAAATAAGTTTTTCTAATGTTGTCATGATTGTAAGTTGATGTCATTTTATAACATTTTAATTTTTTCACTTCTCAGTTTGATCCCCTAGTCTTGTTTTAACCGAGTCATACTACACTCCTTTGACTTTGACTGTATCCTTTGAACTTTTGAATACTTAAGTATTATTGTAACACCCGGGACTTTAAGAGTCTATAGTAGTAATAAAGGCAAGTCAAGTGTACATCATATACTCCTTTAATTTGTATCATATGGACAGGGAAAACAGTGACATAGCATCTCTGTCAACAAACAAACAAAACGCAACATTAGTGCATCCTAAAAAAGTCATTCCTTGAATATAAAATACATTATAAATCCTAAAACATCTCGTACCTTCCTTGCAGTAAGTTTGCAGGGAACTAGCGTCAACAAGCGCCTCCCGAGCCCGAACCCACCGGCCAAACCTGCTACAATCACAACACAAATCACACGTCTATCAAACACACCACACATCGGACCATACCAACAGAAGCATGCTTAATCGCACTCTACTCGCAGTTCTGTGTGCAACGGATCGGCTTCCCCGCACGCTGCCGAGTCCCGGCACTGTTTACAAACCCAGGAAGCTGCCATATTGACATGACGCTCCCCCTTTATTAGCGTCATGAACCTACTGGCTCCCGCAATACAAGGAGTAACCTCGCCCAGGCTATTCAGCCAAAATGCCCGGACTACGTGCGTCTTTTTTACAATTACATCCCCGAGGGTATGTTACATTATTACTAAAGCAAATACTCTGATACTTAACCTTGAGAAAACATTTGCCTGGGCATCTTTGACTTGTAGTTGGGTAATATTTGACCTGGAGTATCTAAACTTTGACTTAGGTGCTGAGGTTGAGAACTGTGTCCACCCCTGCTGCTTATTTACAAAGTATGTGCACACCATTCCCTTTTTTATGTTGCAGTTTTATGCAAACTGTATTTCAATAAATGTTCCCCCTATGCAATCTAAACTCAGAGCGAAAACTGGATTTTGTATGATTTTGAATTGATATTTGGCTCTATTTGTTCATCTTTGAGAGGTTTCCACTAGGGCTGTCAAGCGATTAAAAAAATTAATCTAATTAATTACAGGCTCTGTGATTAATTAATCTAAATTAATCGCATACTTTTATGACACTTTTATACCTGTTTATAAACAGCTGTATAGCCTGCTAGTCTCTCTCTCTCTCTCTCTCTCTCTCTCTCTCTCTCTCTCTCTCTCTCTCTCTCTCTCTCTCTCTCTCTCCGTCTCTCGTAACTTCTGTCTCCACAACAGACAGCGCTGCACTGCCACAGATGCTTATGCCGATTCATTCACCATCGTCGTACTCATAGGCAAAAATATTGAGAGACACGCACGCACACACACACACACACACGTACACGCACACACACACACACACACACACGCACACACGTTTACGCGGACGACGAGACAGCTAGCAAACAAAATTGAGACACGGGGAGAAAGATTGAGAGATACTGTTTTGAACCTAGCCTACATTGTTGCACCCACTAAATCAATAATGCACAGACACTGGCTGCGGAGAATAAAGTAAGATGTCGTCCTACCTTCATGCTTATTAAACCGTCTATAGAGCCCTCGGCCCCCTGCTTCTCTCTTTACTTTTCTCCCTTTCACCCGCGCGGGCTGTGTCTGTTTCAGGTGCAGCTCGGTGCAGCTACGCACCACTTTTGCACCGGGTCAAAGGGCATTATAGAAGTGCGATTAATCTGCGTTAATTTTTTTAATCGCGTTAATTTTTCTGTGATTAATTAATTGAAATAAACGCGTTAATTTGACAGCCCTAGTTTCCACACCTTGATTTGATTGTATCATTGCTAAATTTATGTAGCTGGTCCTACCAGACCATCATACTTCATTTCATTTGTACAGAAGGTCTGGAATCACTCAATTGACAAACGTTCCCTCACTTGAAGGTGGGTATCTGTTGAGGTTTAAAACTATTGGATCTGCCCAGTGCCACTCTGGATCTGCCAACCAATCGCATAACGTTTGGTCGTGACATATGTCATGTGCCGGCTTCTGAGCTACTCCCTCTGATCGCTGATTGGACCACCAACAATCTGGCTGGAGAAAACCAAAGAATATACCGCAGGCCTAGACTGACTACTGAAGGGAAATGAAAATTGAGCGAAAGTACGTAGGCGGACGGTGCCAGACAAACATTTATGTTTTAGAGGCACACAACTCTCTATGTTACAGCTCACAGGTCTCACAGCTGCCTATGCACATCAGAGCAAGAAAGCAAGCTATGAAGTTAAAAGAATACTCAGTGAAAGAGCTGAGGCATGACAAACTGCTTGGAGTCTGCAAAGAAGGCACCTAAAGGACTCGTGAGAAAGATTCTCTGGTGCCACAAAATCCAAAATGGAATAGTTCTGCCTCAAGACTAAGCCTCATGTCTGGAAGCTAAGCAGGCCCTGCTCATCACATGGGCAGTGACAATAAAGAGCTGGGTGGTGGCAGCATCATACTGTGGGGGACTGGGGGATTGCTCAGGTTCTAGGGAAAGCTCAACAGAAAACCTGCTCCAGACTGTTCAGAACTTTCAGTAGTTCCAGTAAGCACACAGCCAAGACAATACACAAGTAGCTTAAGCCTTGTTTTCCCAGTGGTTCGGTTCGGTGCGGACCAGAAAGCATTTCTTGTTTTATTCCACTGTCAAAAGTTGTACCGAAAGGGTCCCAAAAGGGTGTAGCTACACACTGCAGTCGGTGGATTGTTTTTATTTTTTTAATGTAAACTATTCCTTACCCGTGGACATGTGCAGTGCAACTACATGTCAATGTTGGGATGTGCGCAAGGTTTTGTGAACATCACAGGCAAATATTTTATAAGCGAAGGCTAGCAAAGGTAAATCAAGGGTGAAAAGGTTATAAATGGTGTAAAATAAAAGTATAAATAGTTGAACATAGATGTCACATTGTTTGGGGAGGGGGGATATAGGTACAGATACCTTCACTGCTGGATAGTGCTTCATGCCGGCTTTGTCTATTTACACTGGACCAAGGAAAGGTGTAAGTAGCGTCAGGTGTGACATACTGTACATTTAGTGCTGCTTTTTCTAAACAACAATGGCCCGTGAATTTAGCGCAGAAGTGCTGGTGCTGGCCGTCAGAGGGCCGTCCTTTACTGTCCTGTGATGTGAACAGGGACCCCTGAAATGAGTCGGACCAGTTGCACATATGCGGATTTCCACTCAAACAAAGCTTTTTTTCAAAGTTCACAAATGAAATGTCTGTCAGTCTCTGGCCAAGTATATACTGAAGGGACATTTCAGCATGATAGGTCAAGAGAAAAAATTAGGAATTACACACACGCACGCACACACAGACCTTCCTTGATTTATATAGTTAGACGAACAAACATATCAGCCAGCATGATGTGTGTACAGCAATCCTTTTAAAAAGGAAAGGAACCGCTGGAAGAGAAAGCAATGAAAAACAAAAACTCCAAGAATGAAAATGAAATTGAAGCATTTAAAGAAAGCATGGTAATCATCTTGAATGAAGCAGAACTCTATTCTTGGTATATAAAGCTTCTTACGCTGTTGCAATAGCAAACAAAGACGATCACTTTGGTTTTGTTCTCGTTCTTTGTTTCCCAACACACACATGCACGCACACACACACACACACACACACACACACACACACACACACACACACACACACACACAGCTGTACACATACGGTACATATTGTTATTCAGATGAAGAGTATGTTTAGCAAAGGATATCAAAGGGGACAGGATTGTGGTCAGAACGTGAAGGCTGAAATGTGTCGGTGTGGAGATAATGGTGTGTGGGTGGCTGTTTGGTTGGCTGTTGGTGGGAGTTGCATTACATTTGATGTAGGTCGACGACATTTTTTGAATGGAGGTAGAGATACAGTATAGGGCCCCAAATCAATGAACCCTTAATTTACATTTCACACAGCAAGCATTTCCAACTTAAACCTGTACTTGCTTCTGTACTTAACTCTTTCTCCTACCCCTCACACAAACATACATAGCTGCATCTAAAGAAATTAGAATATGATGCAAAAGTTAATTGGTTTGACTTTAATTTATTCTAGATTCATCACACAAAGTACGGCTTAATCATCCGGCTTAATACCCAGCATCTGAAAACATAAGGATATTACATAAAAACCAATCAAAAACAAGGATTTATAATACAGAAATGTCATCCACCGGAAAAGTATGTTTATTCTAGATACATTTAACTTTATCAATAATCTACAATAAATTAAATTTTCACTTTTTGAATTAAATTATGGGGGAAAAAATATACTTTTCATTGATATTTGAATTGTTTTGAGATGTACCTGTATAAATGTAAGGATAATGAGAAGCTTGCTGGATATATGTATCCCGCACATCTGTAATCAGCTCCACATCTCTGCATAGGAAGCCATCTGTTCATTGTTGACTGAATTTCACACAGGAATCATATTTACCCTGCGTTTCAAATCACATACTTCCCTACTATTTAGTATTCCAAAAAAGGATTTAGGATGTCCCAATACATGCACGTCAATTGCAGTATGCAGAAAATACATAAATGCCTTACTAACTCCAATAGCTTTTAGCAGTATTCGTCTTTATTCTTGACATTTCTCAACATAATGAAAAAAAATCTTCCTCATCTGATTTTTTTTTATCTCTCCTGTGACCCTAAAACTCTTCTGTACTTTAGTATGTAGTGTAGGAAAAATAAAAGTATGTGAATTGGAATTCAGGGATACTTTCAGGGTAAACATAGTGTTGGATTAGAACAACAGCCAGCTGCTGCTTCAACCCTAACCTCTCACTGCTTTTCCTTTTCCCTCTTCCCACACAGCTCTTTTGAAATGTCAGTCACACCTATGTCAGCCTTCAGCTACATTATGCATTCACCTGAACACACCAGCAGTCTGATGCCAGAACTGTACTTTTGACTCCAATTGTGAAAGTTGTGATTTAGATAATGCTATGTTCCCTCAGTCTCGTCGTGTTCTTGTTTAAAATGTCAAAGTGATTCTCAACAACCTTGTAGTTACAAGTACGTTACACACACACACACCCTAACAAGAGTCTCTTTGTGTGTGTGTGTGTGAATACAAGTTTTACAAATCATCACATACATGTATGTTGAAAGTGTGGCAGTCTGGAGGATTTGGTGACAGGTTTAAAGTTTGTTTTGTCTGTCTGTCTCGTCCGTCCGTCTATCTGTCGTGCCACTAATGCTAAATATGTTATGTCTGCTTGTGTGTTAGGAGCGTCTGTCGTTGCTCCACTCGATGGCGGAGGAGCACCAGGCGTACTGCGGCTGTGTTCAGAGGTTCCAGTGCTGGCTGCTGGCTAAGACCAAGGAGCTGTCTGATCTGATGGACAGGGAGGAAACTGCTGAGGGCAAGCTCCAGGCTCTACAAGTGAGACACATTAAACATTCAATGAACAGGCTAGTGTGTCGATCTGGTCCTGTTCAAATTGTATGGTTGTTATTTTGAGCTGTGGGGTGTTTTTCTTTTGATTAGTGGGGTGGGAAATAGGATGTGGGATTTTTCTTTCTACCTATGCTGATGTTGTTTATATTTCTTTTGTATGATTGTATATTTGTTTTAGCAATAAAAATAGGTTTAAAATAAAATAAAATAAATTGTTATTTTTAAACGAATTGTAATATTTTTTTTCCCCAACTGCACCTGCCCACATATGCTGATGTTTCCTGTGTGTGTCTGCCTGCCTGTCTGTCTGTCTGCGTCTGCCAGGCTTTTGACGACAGCGTGGCGGCTGAGGAGAAGACCCTGCAGCACATAGAGGGCTGTGCTGAGGCGGTGAGGGCCAACACCTCTCCCCTGGGGGCGGAGCAGGTGGTGGAGGAGGCAGAGGAGCTGAGGCTGGGCTGGTTCAGGCTGAGACAGGGCCTGTGTGAGGCGGAGGACGGCCTGCGCTCCAACCTCCACTCACACACTCAGTACGTGGGCCGGTGCCAGCGCCTGGGGGAAGACATCGCCCGCCTCAGGGGGCTGCTGCTGGGCCTGGAGCAGGAGCTGGAGCCCGGGGGGGACCACCAGGGCACCGAGCAGTCAGAGGAGCACATGGTCGGCCAGTGGAGGAAATACACCGTAGGTTTTGCTTTAAAACTATAGTTCCTAACTTTTTACATACCCTGGGTACATTCAAAGCCATCGCCAAACAAGTTAGATAGTAGATTAAGACTATCCGCTCCAAAAAAAACTCTTTCTATATTTCTCGGTATGGCAGCGCTTACAAACTGGTGGTTTCGACACCCCCCCCCTCCCCCCACACACCACTGGCGCAGGAGCTCAAGAAGAGCCCAATAAATGGTTCAGTTGTTGATTCTACTGCTCAAAAGACGTACAGCACACGGTTTAATAATAATAATCCATGCACGATCACCAAGGTTTTCTAGCTAATGTGGATGTCCCATCAGTGAAAAGAATGCTGTTTTTATATAGATATTATTAATGCCATTGCACAGGTGAGATTTCCTGGAAACTCTGACCAAACGATTACAGCAACTATAGCGGAACATTCTGTGTTTATGAACGCTACTAAGTCAGGGTGCTTCGCCATCATCATATTACCATCATTAAATCAGCCATTCTGGAGAATGCTTTTTGTCAAAATCAGTAAATATCTCCTATGATCCACTACCTGTCCGTGTTTTGAAAAAATCTGGCTTTGTAAACTGGTATGTAAACAAAGGGTAGCTAAACAAAGGGTGCCTACCGTAGCTTGCAACATGGCTATTTACGCAGCCTAGGCTATGTATTAACACTGGATTTATTTAGTGCACACACAGTACAGGTAAAAGTTCAGGTAGTGGATCATTAGGAGATATTCACTGATTTGGACAACAAGTATTCTCCAGAATCGTTGACTCCACCTTTTAATTTGACATAGACTCAGCAAACTGTACTGCTCTTCTTGGGCATATGATGGTACTTCCTGTGAAACGATGGGTTTATATGTCAGGAAACCAGGTCACACAGTTAATCTGATAAATTCACTCTATTAGCCTAGTTACTCAAATCCCAGGAGGGCTGCCCTTAATACAGTTTTACAGGCTTTTGAATACTCCTTGGTTTGTTATTGTTATTTGAATAACCCTGGTAAAAACAACATAATTAATAATCGACAGAAATCTGTGTGCCTATTTGTATAGAAAAGAATAAAGCTGGCTTGGTTTACTTTACAAAAAAAAAGGTTTGTGCTGGGTAGTCTCTGGTTTTGTTCTGATCTTTCCTGTGTTTTGTAGAGGTACATCTATTTTAGTAGAGAAGCGCAGGTCTTGAGGTATAAAAGGCTCAAAGACTCCTCCTGAGCTCAAGTGTTGTGTCGCTGCAGATGTGCGTGAGTCATGCGTTTCATTGAGCTTTTTAAGAAATAATGTGATACTTAAAGATATTCCCACACAAAGCCTATATCTCTGGCGTCTTCATTCGAGGAAAACAGTGGCTGTGCTGTGCCAATGCATATGCATTACCCTTAAGTCCACTTAATCGTCCATTTAACTTGAAAACCTTTTTTTTTTAAATATAGATCATTTTTGACAATAACTGACAATACGATACATACATCACGAAAATCAATATTGCGATATATTGCCGTAGCGATATTTTGGCACCTGATAGCATCTGCATGCCCTGACACGATGCCTCTCGACCGGATTCTTTATCTCCATTAAAGTGTGTTTTACAAGCTGTCTCATATGTCTTAACACACAGTGCACACAATGCTGCAGGACCTGTCACTGGAGAATGCCTCAGAGACACACTCACATTATTATTTCTGTCTGGAGCTTCACACTGACAAATAACACCCCCGTTCATCCAGCGCTTTGTGTGGCCAAGTCACCAGATTGATAAGCAGTGTCATGCCCATTGTGCAAAGAAAATTGGGAATAAACTTGACAAAGCCTTGCTGTCCATAGCATTTTAGATTTCATAAGGCTTTCTATAAATGTTAGCAGCGTGTGACAGACGAGGGACAAAGTGAGTGAATGTAGAGAGAGAGTGTTCACAGGGATTCTTTGAGAGGCAGAGTTATGTACCTGTGGAGCTACCTCTGCAGGGTGTGACTGGAATGTTAAACATCTGTCTGAGATCTAGACAGGCTGTCACCCTCACTGTGACACTGTGTCTGTTTTCACTTTCAGTTTAACACAGGAACACGCCTTGGAAACTGCTCCAATCTATCTACATTGCCAAATACGCCATTGTAGCATCAATATGTTACTGAGAATTTGGATTGCATTAATGGGAGGAAATTCTGTGCAATTATAGAACATTATAACAAAAGTAAAAAAATAAATAAAAACAAGTCCTTTGCTCTATGTTTATAGAGAGCACATTGTTGTCAATTCTGGAAAGAAGCGTTTGTTTGCGTGTGTTCATGTTTTGGTGCTGTAGGGACTTCCTGTCAGTGACTGCTAACTGCAGTCACTGACAGGAAGCTAGCTGATAGGACCAGATCACTTCTCCTTTAATGTTGGATTTGAATTGGTTAACTAAAAGAGCTTTACATACACACTACGGAATACCTATGTGCTGAACTCTCATACCCATACACAGACACTTCACATGCATGTGTGGAAACAACAAATGCTAGCATACCCAGTTGACATAGCTCAGTTGACTTGTATTTACAATCTGAATGTTATGCCCCTGAACATGGCATTGGCTGAGTGAATGTGTCCAGTTGCTGACTTTGCTTGTGTCCCGTGTGTGTGTTTGTGTGTCCTGTGTGTGTGCGTGTGTGTGTATATTACAGGGTGTGAGGAAGACCCTGGTAGGGGAGGAGTCTCGGGTGGAGCTCCTGAAGGCCCAGCTGAAGGATCTGTTCAGGTTCTCAGAGGACTCACGTCACCTCTCTGACGACGTGCTGGCTGTGGTCAAAGAACATCAAAGGTACGGGGACAAGAAGCCTTCCACGCTTTAAAACAGCATGCAAGTTAATCCCTAGTAGATTACATTTATTAATTGATTGGACAATGCACATTAATGAACATGTACATGTGGGGATGTTCCCAAATTTTTCAGAAATTATTTTAATACAGTAAATTCACAGGCATTCCACTAGGGGTAGCTCTACTGATTTTGTTCCCCCCAGAGTTAAGACTAACATGGGAAAGGATTCCTTTTTTTATGCTGGAGCTACTCTTTGGAATAGGTTACCCGGTACCAAGGGAGTAGGTTTGATTTGGACATTGGTGGGGTCCGTGGGATATGAAAGTGCTTCCTAAAGTTGATAGGTTTTTTTTGTATTCGCAATGATAATTGAAAAAAAAAATCAATAAATCGGCTTAATTAACATGTTTATAATGCATATCTGAATATCAAAAGAGAATATGCATTCTGTAATGTTATAGGTTAAAGCAACTAATGAAAGAAAATGAGTCAACTTAGAAGAGTTTTCAACTTTACTCTGGTGCAACTGTAAACAACATCAGCAACATTGTAAATAAATATTTTTGAAATAATACAACAACAGGTGTATCACTAAATGTACAGGTCAGTATAATTTCCTGCTGGGCATTTCTTCCTCCAGTGCCCATGAGCCAGCTGCAGGGTCATCAGCCAGGAATCACTAATACTAACATATACACAGATTAGTGTCCATTGTGCTCTTCCTATTTGAAAGAACCAAACACATGCCTACGTCTTTCTGTAACAGAAATGAACTGCTGATAGATTTCTTTAAGGTCAATGTTGTCCAGTGTCTCCTGATGGACATGGCACACTGCACGATTGTTCAATCTGACTTGAGTCATGGTGGTTCTCAGCCATGTTTTAAGCCTCCTGAGAGCACTGAAACTTCTTTCAGCCTCAGCTGATGCAACTGGTATGACTAAAAGCAGCCTGATAAGGGACTCAACCTGATCAAACAGACCTCTCACTTCAACTGTCAATCCTCTCATTATTTCTGCCACTTCAACACTAGATTTGACAGTGTATTTGGACCTAAACATGGCTAGTTGGACCTTTAGTATGTCCCTGTTCAGCTCTGGGTACTGATCTACAATGTCATTCACTTCTCCAGTCAGGAGAGTTTCCTCCAGCTTTTGCAAGACATTTAGATCTGGTTGGTTGAACCTCTCCTCAAACTAAATGTGCACACTATCAAGCATTTTATAGAACTCTGTTCTATGATGCTCCTCTGCTGACTTGGGGATGTGCTGGCTTGCTTCACTCGTGAATCGTTTTGGTTGCTTTCTTTGGTGAGGAATGTGAATGGGCTCAATCCCAAGGGAGTCAACCATAGCCACTGCTTTCTCAAAAACCTCATGAAAGCTCTCCTCATTTCTTTTGGCATGTACAGTAGATTTCACACACTGTATGGCACTTCTCATACCTGCAACAGTTTCAGTCCTTTTTTGAAGGGATGTGTTCAGACACTCCAGCTCCTCTATCACTTCTAATGCCAGATAAAGACCAAGTACCGTTTTCCCTTTCTCAAACCTCTCACGCAGACCATTTGCTCTCGTGTTTGACCCACTTGATGCCATCTCCTCCAAGCTAGACAAAACACGTTCATACTGAGACAGCACCACTCTGATAGCTTTGCCCCGCACTGTCCACCTGGTTGGACAAAGTGGTTTTAATGGTACCTCTGAACTTATGGCTTTGGAAAATATGTTCTTGAATTTTCCTGATTGCTTGTTTAACCCATTGATGACTATGGCAATCTAGGATGCATGTCCTTAATGCCTGAGGGTTTTCTGAAAAAATAGTACGAATTGTCAAGTCTACCAAAACCTTAATATCTAAGCCTGTGTAGCACATAGAAACATGAAATAAAATACATTTAAAAGTTAAGGTTCACAGGTTTTATTTAAACATGCTCCCATAGCGCTTACAAACCAACAAATCTTTCTAAAAGTCGTCAAAATTAGATTAATTCGAAAATTATTAAATATTGTTAATAAATAGATGCAATGTGTTGTGTGATTTTCGTCAGTAGTCTATAGTAGACCTTGATTCTGCGCACCAAACGCCACTAACTGTTCCGTCGTCGACATAGCCGGCGTATTTTTATTATTATTTTGTTTTATTTTTTTATTTTTTATTTTTTTGATTGACGTGATTTTCGGCAAACCACACAACTTTTGGGTGGTCACGTGGTCTTAAAAAAATCAACAGAACCCACCTCTTGTGTATTTGAACCAATGACAGTGCATTCTATGCTGGGAATGCCATGAAAACTAGATAAAGTAATAATGCTGCGCGATGCAGCATCAGGCAGGAGAGCCAATGTGGCATCGCGCAGCAGCCGTCATCAATGGGTTAATGTGCCAAGCTCATGCACCCACTGTAAGGAATCATTGATCAAGGGACTGGCTCTGCATGCAGACTGCGTAATCAGGTTAAGACAGTGTGCCCCACAATGCACATACAACGCTAACGGTTGCTGTCTCTTCAGTTCTGCTTGTGCTCCAGAATATTTGCCTGACATATTAGCAGCACCATCATATGTCTGGCCTCTTAACCCAGAAATGGGAATATTGAGCCTCAAGAGGACATCCTCAGCCATTCTTGCAATCTCCACTCCAGTAGTACCAGGGACCTCATACAAACCAATGAAAAGCTCCCGTGGTACCAGGTCATGGTCCACATATCTAAAACAAATAGCCTCTTGTTCTGTTCCTGTGACATCTTGTGTGCCATCAATGATGAGTGAATACTGCAAAACTGGTAGCATGTGGATGGATTGTGCAATACTCCTGACAATACAGTTTCCTAGCATCTGCAAAACCTCGTTTTGCACTTGAGGAGAGGTATAGTCATGACAGCGAGCTAACCAAGTCCTGAGACGTACATCATCCCTGGCTTTAAATTTCAGAAGTTGAAATAGATTGCCATCTTTTGTCTCATGGCCTCGCAGTGCTATGCCCTGCCTGGCAAGGGTACTGTATTGATCCTACAATATTTAGTAGGCAGTACCTAGCATCCTCTTGTTGCTGTGCCCATGCACTTGAGAGCTGCAAATCTATTGGGCTTCCCTCTTGAGCACTAACTGTCATGGCATGATGGTGGGATTTGGTATTTTGATGCCGCTGAAAACTGGCAAGTGCATTCTTCCAATTATTAAATCCCTTTGACGAAAAGGCAGGGTCTACCTTTTTATATAGTGTGCTTTTCTTTATAGTGTATGTTTTCACACAGTGAAAACAGAGAACCCCTTTGATGGAGGGGCTATAGTGCAGCCATGGATACTGCTTGAACCAACTCTCTTGAAAATGGAGGAGCTCGTGTGGCAGCTGTTGAACTGGAATGTAATTTGGGTGAGGTTGGTTTGGTTTGTCCAGAATATCTTCTTGAATGCTGACACTCTCCCTGACCCTATCCTTGGCACTCTCCCTGCTGCTCTCTCCATTTGGATCAGTTTCCTAAGAAATCACAGTATGCATTTGACCACGCTGTAGCAACTACTGCAAACACACTATTAATATAGGCCTATTGTTATTCAGGTCATAATCAGACTAATATTTGACACAATGCTGAATCTCATGACTAACAGATTAATCATTATTGAACCTCACCTGTGAATTTCCAGCCTCTCTTCCATCTCCTCCAGCCTCTCCTTCTCTAGCCTCTCCTTCATCTTCTACAGCATCTCCTCCTCTGTCTCCTTCTCTATCCTCTCCTCCAGTCTCTCCCTCTCTATCCTCTCCTCCAGTCTCTCCTTCTCTATCCTCTCCTCCAGTCTCTCCCTCTCTATCCTCTCCTCCAGTCTCTCCTTCTCTATCCTCTCCTCCAGTCTCTCCCTCTCTATCCTCTCCTCCAGTCTCTCCTTCTCTATCTCCTCCAGTCTCTCCCTCTCTATCCTCTCCTCCAGTCTCTCCTTCTCTATCCTCTCCTCCAGTCTCTCCCTCTCTATCCTCTCCTCCAGTCTCTCCTTCTCTATCCTCTCCTCCAGTCTCTCCTTCTCTATCCTCTCCTCCAGTCTCTCCTTCTCTATCCTCTCCTCCAGTCTCTCCTCCTCTATCTCCTCCAGTCTCTCCACTGTCTGTCACCTGACAGAAGTATGTTGATGCATGACATATGAACAGATATATTAGGGTACATACATGGGTAGACAAAATGTTCACCCAATTATTATGTTTTATTCCCCCAAAATATATATGTATAAAATCACATGAGCATCTGCAAAGTGCTTGTTGTTACTGTAAATGAGAGGGAAACCTTGAAGGAAAATAAAGGTTATTACATTTAATTCATCTTTATTTATCCCAAAACATTTTTTTAAACCATTGCTCCCTTTCCACACAAATAAAACATGTAAATAATGGTAGGCCTATACCTTAAAATGCGGATCTCTTTGGCATTATAGCCTATGCTGACTAATAATCAATATCAGTATTGTTATGGCTCTAAAATATATAAGCTTTTAATTAACTTACACGTTGACTTCTAAAGAAGTCTCTTATGGTCTCTTATGTCCAGTTTTCGTTTCTTCGACATCCTACACGCACGCACGCGCGCGCGCACGCACAAGCATAAAACACACACAAATATAAGTGTTACTGCAAATGACATCACTGATATTAAAATCTGTCTCACTGATGCACTCGCAGATGCAGATATTAGCTATGCACTGAGGCGTCCTGTTGCTCCTCCTGTCTGGGACTAGCAAGTTGCCGGTAGCTCTTTTTTTTAACAAGCAGATGGAGTGACAGTGGGGACGGCCAATCCGGTTGAATATAGGTTTGCGGGAAACCGCTACAGCCAATCAAAGCGCGATAGTTGTTTAGAGGCGGGACTTCTAGCAGAGACTGATTTTTAACCCTTTGTGTACTATAATTATTGCCTAAACCAGGGGTGGCCACTAGGTGGTCGATCGCGAGGGTAGTGTGGGTCGATCGCGTGGCATTCTTAAAAAAAAAAATATATATATATATATATATATAGGGGAAGGTGGGGTGATTTGTGCAACTTTTTACTCAAAGTGATTTTAAAGTGAGGCCTTGACAGTTATGTCTCCAACTCAAATATGTACATATATTTCAGGATGTTGTGCATCCCTGGCAATAAAAACTTTGGATCTGGAATAAACTGTTTAAGAAATATAGCTTTCGGAAAAAAAGTTGTCTTGTCGCACAAATCACCCCACGTAGTGGGGTGATTTGTGCGTCATTGTGTCACAATGACAAAGTCACCATCATCATCTTTCTGGCCATCTGAACTCTCATCAGTGGTGTCGTTAAGTGGAATTGAGATGTCACTCTCTCCTGAGCTACTGTAGACTATCACTTTCTTTTGGTGACCAGCGTATACAGCCATGCCACTGGCACAACTCTCAGAAATGTACTTTGCACTAGTTGCTCCGTGCTTGTGGAACCAACTGCCACCTGACAAATGTGATTCCCCCTACATTTCTGCCTTTAAATCAAGGCTCAAAACCCATATGTACACCCTGGTGTTTCCTCCCCATTAACCTCTGCACTACTTACTTACCTCTGCACTACTATCTGTGTTTATGTGGATGTATGGGCTTTACGTCTTTTATTTTGGTTATTGTTATTTTACCTTCATTGTTTACCTACTGAATGCACTATGTACAGCACTTTGGACAGTGCAAACTGTCATAAATGTGCTTTTATAAATACATTTTACTTACTTACTTACTTATAACTCACCCAGGCCCTTGCGCACAAATCACCCCATCCCCAGAATTTTGGATAAAAGGCATGATGCAGCAATTTAGGGTTGACATTGTGCTAACTATATAGACTCAAAGTGTAGCATACCAAAGCACTAAAACATGTGTCAAATGTTTTCAAACGTGTCTATAATTGTTCAGACACAATAATCAAAAAACCTTGATCATGGAAATTTTACTTTGAAAGGCAAAACACAGTTTTTTGAGCTTAAATGTGCTTATATCTTATTCCTTGTGTCTCCCTTCTTTACAGGATGAGTCAAATGGATGGCTCTTCTTAAATATGTGGTCACATTTCCAATTTCTTCCACGGTTTTCTAGAAACAAGGGGTTTTGCAACTTCCAAAATGCACAAATCACCCCACCTTCCCTATATATATTTAATTTAATTTTTTATTTTTTTTACTATGAAAGAGCGAACGAGCCGTGCGAGCATGCGCCGACGTTCCGTGGAGGGAGAGAGGACACCACTTTCTAATTTGACAGTGAGCTAACCAAAGCTAATCCAAGTCAAGGAAGTGGAGAGGCTTCTGCACTGTGAACTACTATGTAAAATACAGCCAGAGAGAGGAAGACTGTTCAGACAAACAGACCACCACATATTCTAGTGCAGGGGTGTCCAAACTACTAAACTTTTTTGCATTTCTTAGTTAACCCACTAGTGCAGGGGTGTCAAAACTGATTGACTGGCCCGTGGCACATTTTAAAAATATGATGTAATATGGCCCTTTTAATTTTTAAATAATTAAAATGCACTCATTATATTACAGAGAAATATGTCCCATAAAAGAAAAAGAGCACCAAGCCCATCCCCGAAGACCCTGCATAATATTTTATTTTAAATAATATTATTATGGAAAATCCATGTGTCCTTCTCCAAAAGCTTCTAATTCATCTGACACAGTGTCTCCATTTTTTTTCATATAAAATTCTTCAGCTTTAGCCTCTTAATTTTCCTCTCAAAGTGCACCAGATTCATGCATTTCACTTTAAAAACTTTAAAAAATCTCCCAGGGGGGCATACCCCCGGACCCCTCTTAGAGGGGCGGGATCTCGGCTGGCTACTATTTTCACCCAGCTGGACATTGGACGCAAAAGCAGAAAACACTGGGTGTATCAATGGCATTTAACAAGAGGGGGAATGTATCTGTTTAATGTGCAAGTAAAGTGTTGCCGTGAAGAAGGATTATAATTTACGAAGACACTATGAAACTAAACATCAGAGCAGCTAATGTCCTGATAAATGTGTTATTTTTGCAAAGTGGCCCGGCCCTTTGTAGATTTTTCTGTATGTGGCCCTCAGTGAAAATTCAATTCTGCACACATTTTTCCTCTTAACTGAGAACTGTAGCATACAGAACAGAACCGTGACTTAAAAACCAAGGTACGTACCGAACCGTGACTTTTGACCCCTTATAGTAGGTGGTAGCTCACTTTGATTTGGTCATTTTAAAAGTAGCTCACAAGCTGAAAAACAGTGGCCACCCCTGGCCTAAACAATACGGACAGCGGGTGTATTATTGGTAGGGACTACACAGTAGAGGCTGGATTTTGCTAGGGTCGGGACCCTACCGTCCCACTCCCTATATAATCCTACGCCCTTGCCCGGTACACTCAAGTTAGTCAGGAGTTTAGGCAGTTTTAAAAAGGCCCTGAAACAATGGCTTAGACGCCATGATTAGGCTTGTCTTAATGGTGATCATTGTTATGTATTGTGGTTTTTATGTGTTGTGTACATTTTGTGAATGTTGATATGTGATTTGCTGCTGCTTGCCCTCTTCTCACCATGGAAATAAGCCTTCAGGCCTTTTCCTGTTATCCCTGACTAATTATGTATTTTAATGTATTACACAGAGTGCTGTTCATATTGTATATCAAATAGTTAAATAAAATCATTCAATCATTAATTCATACAGCAGTACACGTAACAATACCAGATTGTAGCTCGGGGGCTAATTTCCAACTGTAGTCCATTAGACAGGTTGATGTTACAATAAAAATGACAAAGATATACAATAGAAACATTTGCTTTATACAAATACAGAGAAACAGAAATAGATAAAAGTAAAACAGGATCATTCATTAGTAGGATTAGTAGGTTAAACAAATATACAATTAATACACAACTAATAAGGTACAGCATACATTTAGAGGTGGGTGCACCTTTGGTTAGTTCTTGTAAGACATAACACCTATACCCGCAATTATTTCTTGTCATTTATTTCCTTTTTAGAACATTTTCTATTAATTTCATGTAGTTCTCGTTCACTGCTAATGATCATCTCTTGACCTTTCGTAAACAAAATACCACGATTGTCTAACTTTATTACATGAGGTGTGAATTTTCCTTCCTGCACTGACTATTGATAGCTTCACCAAATGAAAGGTATAACACTTTTATTAGTAAAACACATTTAAACAACATTTTAAAGTGATTTACACAAGATTTTACAAGACGTAAAGACCAATTACACACATGTTGGATTAGAAAGATTTTAATTGACAATAGAATGTGACAGACAAAACGGTATGTGTAGTGGTTAGAGATCCCCCTCCCCCATAGAGTCTCAGGGCGCACTCACACTGCCTGTTCCGTGCTCCAGTACAATTGCCCCGTATCCGTGTATCCGTGCGTGTGCGCGTGTCATCTCATTAGCATCTGTACCGTGCCCGGGCACACCTCTCCCAAGTGTTCTGTGGCCAAGGAAGTGTTCAGTGCTGGAATACGGATGGCGTGGTCACACTAGCCAAACTCTCTAGACGACGTTAGTATACAAGTGAGCTCGGGCACGAAAAGGAGTGCCTAGTGTGAGTGCGCCCTCAGTCCTCTTCACAGCAGACCCGGGTTATAATCCAGCCGGGGTCCGTTCTCTGCATGTCATTCTCCCCTCTCTGCCCCATTTCATCTCTCTCTCCAAAAGTGTCTAATACAAATGGTTAAAAATTTAAGATTTTTTTTGGCATTTTTATGCTTTTATTGATAGTGTAGAGACAGAGTTGAAATGGGGCAGAGAGGGGAGTGACATGCAGAGAACGACCGCGGGCTGAAATCGAACCCGGGTCCGCTGCTGGCCGAGGCCCATGGGACGCCCTACTAACTGAGCTAAGGGCGCCCCCTCCTGTAGAAAGTCTTCTGTGCTTGAATGTGTGTTGTTGTTGTTGTTGTTGCAGTGTGAAGTGCAGAGCGGCCCGTCTGTGTTCAGAGTCAGAGTGTGGCCTGAGGAGCCGTCTCCAGGACCCTGTGTTGCTCTACAGCCAGTGGAGCCACAGAGTCTCCCACCTCCTGGAGGCTTCTGCTGAGCTCACAGACTTCTCCAACGTCACCATGTTGCTCCAGAGCATAGAGGTAAAATAGCCTGGTCCTACCAGACCATCGTACTTCATTTCATTTGTACAGAAGGTCTGGAATCGCTCAATTGACAAACGTTAACTCACGGGCGTCTGTTGAAACTATTGGATCTGCCCAGTGCCACTCTGGATCTGCCAACCAATCACATATCGTGTGGTCGTGACGTAGGCTTATGTCATTCGCTGGCTTCTGCAACTGAAACTGGTGCACAACCTCAATGTCATTGTTCTCGGCCACTCCCTCTGTTCGCTGATTGGACCGGTGAAAATCTACCGGAGCAAACCTAACAATATACCGCAGACCCAGACTGACTGCTGAAGGGAAATGAAAATTGAGTGCCAGGCTAGAGGTAAAACACATTGAAGTGGAAAGTAGTGTCATGGTTACCAAAATAATAGTAATAATTCTACATTAGCAATAGCCATAGATTGAGAACGCTTGTTGTCAAAAAACGATGTCGTCAAAATCGGTGGATATCTCTAACCGTATGTTTCTGTGAAAAAAATATCTGGTGTTCATACCCAGGCTAGGCTCTGTAAACAGGCATATTGCTTGTTACTTTGGACCCTCTTCATTGACGTACCCGTTTACAGAGCCTAGGTTATGTTTGAACACGGTATTCTTTTCCAGCTCACACACAGTACAGTATGTATCGTGGGGGGTTGTTCACTGAAACAAGAAAAATAATTCTCCAGTATCCCTGACCCCACCGTTGATGATGAGGCAGTGGTATTAATAAGCCTGTTCACTTACTTGGCTGATTGGGCATTTAGATTGGATCTTTTATGAAATTCTTCCCATTCTTTTAATTATATATTTAGTTCATCTTGTGTAAAATATGCAGCATCTTTTTGATCTTCTTGTCAGATCCATATTTCATGAGACTGTGGGAGTTATCTTTCCCACAAACCAATGAGTCTGATAACAGTGTGTAATGTCACAGAATGATCTAAACCTCTCGCTATCTAGACACTAAACTACAATCTATTTTCCCACTCACTAAGTTCCTCTAATTGGCTTCTCAATGTGCTGTGACTTTGTGGCGTCAGACACACACTCTCTCAAAGCTTCCTGTCTCACTCTCTACTGTTATACCATTACGTAAAACAGTGAGGAGAAACAATCCATGCGTTCCAAATCACGTACTCTTTCTTTTTAACGACACTACATACTAAATTACAGAAGAGTTTTAGGGTCATAGTACAGAAAAGAAATCAGATAAGGAAGTTTTTTTTGTTATGTCGAGAGTTAAGACGAATACTCCAAATTGCTATTGGAGTTAGTGGGGCATTTATGTATTTTCAGCATACTACAATTGACGTGCATGTATTGGGACTCCAATTTCAAGTCTAAAGACAAAGAAGATGGTGGAGGGAGTTGCGTTAGCTGTGGATTTGACTCTAAATATTCACTTGTAATTATATGGTGCAGTCATGTGTGAATCCTCTTCACCGTGGTCAACAGTATGGAGCATTTACTGTTGCAATCAAAACTATTCAAGCATAGTTCTGTTTAGGGGGTTGAATCCTTTTGAGACTAGTCATCAAACGTGGCATTTCTTTGTTGGATTTGGAGAAACCACGTGTGATATTAGTTATGTTGAGTTGAGCTATTTGAATTGTTCTTGTTTCATTTGTTTATTGGAAACAGCCTACATTGTGTTTTTAAATGTTGCCAATAAACCTCTTTTCAGTCAGGAATAGAAGTTTATTTCAATTAGCAGAATACTTTGCATTAATTATTGTTGGGCGGTACGGTTCTGATCTGGGATCTCCACACCCGCACGCCCACACGTGGAAAGCTTTAAGGCAGAGAGAGCCGTCCCTCTGACCTCCATGAGCTACATGGAATGCCGAAAGGTGAGGAGATCTGCAGCAAGGACCCCCTAGGGTTCAGAACAGAACAAGCGTCAATGACAACAGAAATGACATTGATAGAAATACAGTAAACAAGGAGGTGGTGGGGTGGAGGTGGGTTTCAAGAGCTTGCAGAGGAAGCAGCACCAGTAGGCAGGCTAGAGCAGCTTAAATAAGGCGCCACTTTGAGTGGATGGCCAATGGGATGCTGGGAACGGAAGCTGGCTCTCAGCTGACGTTCATAGTTTGACAGCCGGCTTGACTCAATATCCTGCGTGAACTATGCTCCATTTGCAATGGGGGTTGAATACTTTTGATTTCCACTGTATGGAGGAGAGGGATTGCCTATATAAAAGGTGTTGTGTCCTCCTCCTCCATTGTAGCATCTTCTAGAGGAGAGTGTGGTGCTCCAGGAGCGTGTGGGTGGTCTCCAGGGTGAGGGGGAGCTGCTGGACTGTGTGTTTGGAGCAGAGAGAGCTGACGGCCTGCAGGAGCAGCTGAGTGCTGCAGCCAGGAACAGACAGCTGCTGCACACACAGCTACTGCAGAGGAAGAGCCAGCTACAGGTACCACAGGCTAACCAGCATTCATCTGGCTTAAAGGAAAAGTTCAACTTGTTTTTATGTTTAGCTTGTCGTTTCACTTTTCGGGGTTCAAGACAAGGCGACAGAAACCATTTTTCTTTGACTGTGCGTGCATTTTGGAAGGAGACATGGGCAAGGGTCACTCATTGTTAGATAGCTCAGCTAGTCCATGAATAACTTGATGCAGTTCATAAACCTTCAAAACAAAAAAGAACCCTTCAATAAGTCCATCCCATCACAGGCCTGAATACAGACAGTCAGAGGATAAACTTTACAACATGAGTTAACGCTTCTGTATGTGTGTTGGGACTTGCAATGGTTTGACCATGAGCACTGCAAGCTGTATGTGTAAAAGATATAGAGCACAACATAACGTGGTAAGTAAACAAGACCCAACAAGCACACAGGAGCGTTTAGTGATGTTGTAAAGTTTATCTTCTGACTGTCAATGGAGACAGGCTAACCTGTGATGGGATGAACTTGTTGAAAGGTTCCCATTGACTACCAGCATTTAAGCTAGGTTAACTAGCCATGAGCGATCATTGCCCATTTATCCTTTAAAGATCCATGCACAGTTAAAGGTATTGTTGCTGTCGCCTTGTCTTGAAACGGGGAGTGAGGCAACAAGCAAAAAAATAAATAAAAAGTACAAGTACTCCTTTAGCAGCATACTCAGTTTGAATGTGGACTATCCGAACCATGTGGGAAAATGAACATATTATATAGGCAAGAAGAAGAAAGCTGCTCTTTGGCTAAATCAGGGTCAAGCCTCTGACTGCTGTATAACTACACTCTTCATGACATCTTTGCCACACTCAGGGCTTAATCTCAAGAACCAAGGGCTTTGATGACGCCTACCAGTCCATTCGCTCCAAGATGGCTGCTCTGCGTGGCCGACTGCTGGCAGCCGACACACTCCAGCCTGACATCCTGGCTAAGAAGAGCAAGTCAGACCAGCTGATGGTGAGTTCAATGCCAGGGTCAGGCCAACTGTCTGTACAAAAATCTTATTAATCTCACAAAGATGCTAATCACAGAAAGATGCTTTGTACCAGAATACAGCAGTTTGCTGTTTGCAGTTTGGTCAACACAGAATACAATACAATATAAAATATATATACCGTATTATCCGCACTATAAGCCACACTGGACTATAAGCCGCAGGTGTTTTAATGTTTAATTACCATATGTAAGAGTTTGTGCACAGAGGGGATTGTCGGGAACGAGATGGCTGCTTGAGGAAGCTCCCATTTATTAACATTTCAACAAACAAGTTGCATATTTGCATAACGTATTCAAGTGTTACCATTCAGTGCAATAGTAGCTACTAGGGATGGGCACGAGTGTTTCCGCTACTCGAGCGATCGCTTGCATTCCTCGAGGATCAATCGATTCCTCGTTAAACTTTTTTCTATTTTTAGAACGCAACGCATCTGTCTGCAGAACAACGGTTCACCGCAATAAAGCGCTCAATGCTTATTGTCAAACAGTCACAGTTGCCATATGATATTAAGGATTTTTTCCCACAAGTTTAAAACACCTTTTCCTCACTGAAAGTAATTAAATAGACGGGCCACAATTTAAACCGATCCAGTAGGTCTGCGGTGGGGAGAAAAAAAGCATGGGCTGTAGTTATAACAAAAAAAATAGCCTACAATGTCTCCAATTTAAATACATATAAATAACTCACCAAAGCAGTAGACTTAGCAGTTGTATATCCAACCGTGTAATGCTCACTCCGTGTCCGTGAATAGCTAATTACCGCGACTAATTCCTCATTAACGGAACATTACTCCGGTGGGTTTTTGAATCTCATCCCCATATTCCCTATTGAAGGCTTCTTAACTGTTGTTGGCTCGGAGCGAATGTGCCTGAAGTAAGCCTTGCTTCTTCTTTACTTTTCTTTCCAAGCGGAGAGCACCTTGCATGCTCACCTGGAGTCTACTCATTACTAACTGAGAGTAACAGGTGTCATCTCCCCTTTTTATAAACGTAACTTTATCATCTGCTTTGAAATAATTGGACAGTTATATTCCTGACAATGTTCTGGAGAAAGGAGAGACCGTGTTCAGCTCCGCGGTGCTGTGGAGAACACAGGCTGCGCTGCGGTGGCACGGAGGTGGCAGTTATTTGCAGTTGATGTTTGACACAACGCTCAGTTTATTGCACTTGCATCAAAATATTTAATTTTGTTAAACTTTATTTTATCCGTTTTGTACACGTATATAACATTTTAAAATAGGGGCGGCCCGCCGGCTTAACCCATTGATGACGGCTGCTGCGCGATGCCACATTGTATCTCCTGCCTGATGCTGCGTGGCGCAGCATTGTTACTTTATCTAATTTTCATGGCGTGCGCAACATAGAATGCACCGGCATTGGTTCAAATACACATGAGGTGGGTTTTGTTGATTTTTTAAGACCACGTGACCACCCAAAAAATGTGTGGTTTGCCGAAAATCACGCCTCTCAAAAAATTAATAAATAAATAATAATATTAAAAAATACGCCAGCTGTGTCGGCGATAGTGTATTACAGAACAGTTAGTGGCGTTCGGAGCGCAGAATCTAGGTCTACTATAGGCTACTGACGAAAATCACACAACACATAGCATCTATTTATTAACAATTTTTATGAATTTAGGCTATATTTTGCTGCTCCAACTCAAATTCAGCCCAGCCAGGCGATAGTTAAGTTTCAGTTTCGTTGGTATATAGCCGTTTGGACCAGCTGATCGGCTCCCGACAGCAGGAGTCAGTCTGCGTTCCAGTTGTACTGGGAAGTCGGATTTATGGTGCCAGTGATAACTGAACTAAATAATAAATTAAAGCTATCTTCTCCTTCCTATATCTGTCTATCTTTATCCCTCCACTGCACACTCAGTCACTACTATCCATGCTAAAAGGAAGCAGGATTATAACCTCGTTTAGCACATTATTTTTAAATATTTTATATTATTTTTTTTTCTCCCCCATCTAATTTTGACGATTTTTAGAAAAATGTGTTGGTTTGTAAGCACTAAGGGAGCATGTTTAAATAAAACCTGTGAACCTTACCTTTTAAATGTATTTTATTTCATGTTTCTATGTGCTACACAGGCTTAGATATTAAGGTTTTGGTAGACTTTACAATTCATACTATTTTTTTCAGAAAAGGTACGGTACAGTACGGTACGGTTCATAGTTAAGGGAGAATGAACAGCTTTAGCTGTCAGTAACTAGCTAACATACAAATAAAATGCATAACAAATCTAAAAAGAATACTGCTGCAATTATCCAATAAATAAAATACTTATTAAATACTAGTGTAGGTGCAGCATAAACTAAAATTGCAGTGAAAAAATATAGTGTTAATGCTCAGCAGGCTCTGTAAGCTGGTATGTAAAAAAAAGGGTCATCTTAAAGGGTATTGTTGACTTTAAAAATATAGATATATTACTGCAGCTCTCTGAAGCTCTGAAGTGCTCTTATAAATATAACAATTATCAAATAAAAGTGCAACTGCAGCATCAATTAAATGACAGCTTATGTATTTTCAGTATAAAAAAGAAAATACTGTCTGTGTTTGCACAGCTCGATTTCTCTTCACAGTAACGGTGATAGTAAGACCTGGATGGTGCCTTTTCAAATGCGTATGCATGTTCAACGTGTTGGCTCCCTTTCCATACATACATAAGCGATCGCGGTGAAACAATAACCTGTGTGCCGACATTGTTCCACACGTTTATCACTGTTTTCATAATTCTACTGGAATCCGAAGTTATCCCTCAAACGGGATTTGAATGACGCCTGCGAAAGCATTTATGCAGCATTTTTGTTGTGCGCTCAGCAAGACGCGCGTCATAGTTGCGCAGGTCTGACAAGACGGCTCCAAGTCGAACGAGGCTTATATGTCCATGCGGGGGAGGTGCCCCGGAGGCAGCCGCTGCCCGTTTAGAAGTGAAGAGCGATACATGCTTTAGCGACAGTCTCCAAAAGTCACCAATAACACCAGAAAAAGTAGCTAGATTTGTCGCTAATCGCTTTTTTGGAAAAAAGTCGCCAGAGGGGTCTCAAAAGTCGCTAAGTTAGCAACACTGCACCCTCATGCTGTGCTCACCATGGAGATAACAGACTCTAAATCGCTTGCTGCTACTGCGCACGTGCGACCAAGCCGGAGGCTAAATGGTCCGGGGGGAACTCCGACTACAAGTTTTAAGTTCCACACCGCAAAACAAGCCTGTATATTCGCCATTTATTAACGCTATGTACACCACGAACGGACCGCGGTCCACCTCTGTAACACCAAATACGTGCCTGTACCGTCACGGTACGGTACAAATTCGTGTATCGTTACACCCCTAGTTAAAGGCTACAGACACAAAAGTATAAAAATAAGTAAAAATAAAGATTTTCCTCATCCACCAATCGAGTTAATTTGAAACGAGGAGTACTCGATTACTAACGCCCATCCCTAGTAGCTACAGAACATATACTGTACTGGTAATTATTATATTATTAGCTGCACCGTTATATAAGCCGCAGGGTCGAAAAATGGGGAAAAGGGCGCGGCTTATAGTCCGAAAATTACGGTACATATCACATCACAATATGTCACACATGAAATAACCATTTGCCTTTTCAGAATTATACTTATTGAAATACAAACACAATCTAAAACAAAATCAAATAAAGACTTAAACTAAAAAACTAACTAATGTTACACTAATGTGTACCTTTCCACTCACAATGAGACAATCACACTGCACAGCCTTGAAACTTGAGTCAGGTGATCACTTTTTACTTTAACTGTTGTCAAAGTGATTGATTTAGCAATATCATACTGAAAATAGTTGCACCTGATATCCAAAGTTTAGTTATCTAAAGATTATATATTTAGAAAATGATGATGAATAATAAACAACAGTTGTTGTACTATTCCCCATGGCACACTGTGTGTGTGTGTGTGTGTGTGTGTGTGTGTGTGTGTGTGTGTGTGTGTGTGTGTGTGTGTGTGTGTGTGTGTGTGTGTGTGTGTGTGTGTGTGTGTGTGTGTGTGTGTGTGTGTGTGTGTGTGTGTGTGTGTGTGTGTGTGTGCGCATGTGCGTGCGTGCGTGTGCGTGCGTGCGTGTGTGTGCAGGTGATCCAGAAGGAGCTCGAGGAGTGTTCAGCCCACCTCACAGCCCTGGAGACTGTGGTCTCCTCCAGCCAGAGCAACAGGACTCAGTTTGAGAAGCTCCAGTCTGACTGGAGCTACCTACACCACCAACTGAGGGTAAGACACCACACTGAGGGTGAGACACCATACTGAGGGTGAGACAATACACTGAGGGTGAGACATCGCTCTGAGGGTAAGACAGCACAATCATGTCTTTGTCACTGAGCACATTCACACATTCTCAATGTCATGACTCCGGCCTTTAGCGGAAAAAAAGTTGAAATGAATAATATGATTTGAACTCAAACCAAAAAGGATTCTGGGGGGGGGGTCTTTACATTCTTTACATAATGTTGTAAACAAGCCAAATGTGACACCTATTGGTCACGTTGCCTGTGAGGTCACTTTGCCTGTGAGGTCACTTTGCCTGTGAGGTCACGTTGCCTGTGAGCGCTCTAAAAAGGGCATTTCATCTGAAGTTGACAGTCATCATGATTGTCTAAAAAGAATCTTCCATACTAAACAACATGGCGACTGCACATCACTCTTAACATAATCAGACAGATATATTTTTGGCTATTAAAAATCACTGACATTGTTGCATTTCATACATTGTAAATATGTCCCCCCTGCTGCCACTGACCTGCTCCTTGTGTGTTTAGATGAAGGTGTCAGAGAGTGAGGAGGACATCACAGACCATGAGAGCTTCCACAACAGTCTGCTGAACATGGAGAAGTGGCTGATGATCATGAAGCAGAAGCTGGAGTCTTTCCACAGCACTGCAGGAGAGTGGAGCGTGGAAGGCCGCATGCAGGAAGCCCAGGTACACTGTGTGTGTGTCGGTGTCTGTGTGTGTACAGCGGTTTATCTCTCACACGGAAATGCCTATTCTGTTGCCGACCGACTGCAGTGTGTAGTTCTACCCTTTTTAGGACCCTTTGGGACTGCTTGGTACCCCAATGAAAATATACCAAAAATAGGTGCAGCATGGTTTGCTTATTTTTTGGAACCCTTTCTGACTTTTGAAAGTGGAAACGCAAATAAGTAAATACTGAGCCTTACCGAACCAAACCACTCAGTGGAAACAGGCTTTAGGGTTAGGGATGAATAACAAATGAACAACTTTAACTTGTGTACGGCATTAGCACTTCACCAGTACATCCCGGAATAAGACCATTCAAAACCTCAAAGGTATGGAGGACAACCCTTAAATGGAATCCAGTGTAGTGACATTAGAACTGGGGTGGTGTGAGTATAATTAAGGTAAATTACTTTATTAGTCAGTGGTTGGTTACATTGAAATTTTTCTTTTTGCATATCCCCTCTCAAGTTACCACACTTCGGAGGGGGTCAGAGCGCAGGGTCAGTCGCAGTACAGTGCCCCTGGAGCAGTTTGAGGTTAAGTGTCTTGCTCAAGGACACAATGGTACAACTAACACCCTCCTGTCCGGTGCCGGGGATCGAACCAGCAACCTCATGGTTAATAGT
Organism: Hyperoplus lanceolatus; assembly: GCA_026929865.2. NCBI lineage: Eukaryota > Metazoa > Chordata > Actinopteri > Uranoscopiformes > Ammodytidae > Hyperoplus > Hyperoplus lanceolatus. The sequence goes on from CM049408.1 coordinate 2,724,955, forward strand.
CGGCCACCTTTCCTCTAGGCCATCCTACCACCCTAATGTGAGGAAGTAGTCTCGATGCATAGTTTTGGACTGGTTGTAGCTGGGTAACAGCACCTTATCTTAGTCAGGTCATCTATATGGATAAACACAAAACCAACTAAGCTCTGGGTGTATTTCTGCAATAGACCTCAGGTGTCAGTGGTAGCAGGACTGAAAAACCAACTTAGCATGATCACATTTCACCTGGGACTAAATGATTGTCTATTGGTGTGGCCAGTGGACTGAGATGTTGGAAGATGTTAGAAGACAGATTTAAAAAGCAGAATTGCAGTTTTCCTGTGATTTCATATCAATCAAACGCTCAGCCAAATCTTAGTTACTAATCTTGTCCAGACATTTCTTCAGATAGGTTATCTTAAATTGTAGATTTGTATCTGAGGAGATGTATGCTTCACCACAGGCATGTAATTAGGTTTTGAAGTTCAAAAGAACAAATTTCATGCTTTTTCCTTCCCCCGCAGCAAGCTCTCTCATCTCACTTTAAAAACGGTTGTTTATGTTACTTATCACGCATTGTTATGAAATGTTTTACTTTACTTTTTGTTATCATTGTTTCCAAAAAGTGTGTAAAACCATGTATTTATTTTATTTTTTCTCTGAAAACTACTATGCAAGATTGATGTCAGGCACTTAATATGTGTGCGTGTGTATGTTATGTGCCATTATGTTATGTGCCGTCAGTTTAACGCGTTATTAACGGCGTTACGCAAACCCATTTTAACGGCATTAATTTTTTTCTCAGCGATTAACGCTCTTCATGGTCTAGCAAACGTTGTGGTTTTTTCACATGTTCTAACACTAATAATGTTAGAACAACTGAAACACCACAAACTATACAAATGGCTCGCAGTTAAGTTGTTACTGTTAATTCAAGCGGAACACGTCCTACAGCGTAATTTCACATTAATATCATTTAACTGGCAAAACGGCTAAATGTCAAGCCAATTCTGACTTTTATTTTGAAGCAGAAACCGGACTACATTGTAGGCTATTTGCACTGAATTACAAATTATGATATTTTAGAAGAAATAGGCCTACACTGAATTAAAAGGGTGTGATAAGGGTTAGGGTTAGAAAAAACATAAAAATGTGATTAATCGTGAGTTAACTATGACATTAATGCGATTAATCGTGATTAAATATTTTACTCGTTTGACAGCACTAGTTATGTTATGTATTTTTGTTATATATATTTTCGTTTTTCTTTTTGTATGTTAAAAATATGTAGTAAGGACCCCCTCGAAAACGAGATGGTTTCATCTCAAGGGGTTATCCTAATAAAAGAATTTGAATAACAAGTCATTATAGCAGGGTTCTGGGGTAAAAGGCTTTTGATTATCATGAATCATTACAACAGTTTTTAAATCATTTTGACAATCATTCATTTTACATTGATATAAAACGTTATAATCAAATGAATTGCTTGAGACAAATGGTGCTGGAAACACAAGCGGTAAGGCAATCACTAATACAACTATGTAGATAAACACACCGCTACACTCCAGTGGGGCTTAAGTGATCATTGAGAGGGATTCCTTTTTGTACGACTAATACTTTTAAAATATGACCGACCCTGCGTTCCAAATCACATACTTTTTCTTTTTTACTACACTACATACTAAAGTACAGAAGAGTTTTAGGGCCACAGGAGAGAAAATAATTATCAGATAAGGACGTTTTTTTTTCATTATGTCGAGAAATGTCAAGAGAAAGGAGTAATACTCCAAATTGCTATTGGAGTTAGTGGGGCATTTATGTATTTTTAGTATACTACAATTGGCGTGCATGTATTGGGACATCCTAAATCTTTTTCTGGCATACTAAAAAGTATGGGGATTGGAACACAGGGCTAGTGTGCCTTTTTCTTCAAGTGTTTTGTTGTCCAACAGAGAGCACTGGGAGAGTTTCCAGAGAAGGAGCTGGAGCTGCAGCAGATGTCAGCCCAGGGTCAGGGGGTGTTAGAGAGGACTTCAGAGGAGGGACAGGTCCACATCCTCAGAGACATGGCCCGCCTACGAGAGGCCTGGCTGGCCCTCTACAACATGAGCCTCAATCTGCACAGGTACCTGGAGGAAGCTTGCTATGCTTAGGCTACATTTACAACCACAACCGTCTCGCTAAAAACTGTTTTGAGTTTTTGCTTTTACGTTTTAAAAAACTTCCTCATTTAGGAAAGCACTCCACATGCTCACAGATCTACAAACAGGACCTAAATAGCTGGAGTATGCATGCCAGGCCAGTAGTTGGCCATGTGGGGAGTGGAGCCGTGATGTCTCATGAGGTAGCAGCTTTGCTATTCACATGGTGACACTGGAGTTGCGTATTCAAATAATTTCAATCTGGAACCTGGTTTCCATTGTGCACTTTTGAAGCCCCTCCACACACGGCCTAAAACGTGAAAAATAGTTGTTTGTTTATGCTGAAATTGTTACAATGTAAACAGCCACTAACTAGCCTGAGAATCCAGACCTTGATATCTTGAACGATAGAGGGTCTGGCCACGATCAATAGACCTTTCCAACTCAAGGGGTGGCACCTACGTGTGCATTTCAAATGCCACTGCACTTAATTGGATGGCACTACGACCAATCGGAGCAATGAACAAGGTGACATATTAAGCCCCGTTCGTTTAGCGAACAGCGGGTTAACTGTTAAATTAAACTTTTGCTGTGGTCGGTCAGCAAAACAGAACATTCCTCTTAAAGCTGGGCTTACACTACACGACTTTTCATGCGATTTGACAGTTGCAGACAATCTTCCAATGTCGGACTGAAATCACGAGAGTCTTGCTGGAGTTGTGGCGCGTGCACGTAATCTCAGTCGTTTGGTGTATGGTGGTCTTCTGACCCGATTTCAGCCAGTCTTCTCCCCGTCTTGACGTTCCGACATTATCAAACAGGTTTGATATTATCGCTAGTCTTGAGGGGTTGGCTCAAGTGAAATGACGTGAACACTGTCACACTCTCTCCTGCACCAAGCACGACGCAGGAGGAGCGGCATTAGTCGCGACCTGTGTCCGCCCGTGAGACACTTATTTCGGATACTTTTACCTAGCAGCCTCGGCTGGAGAACCAGTTGACAGCTGCGCAACCTTAACACTTTACCGTCAAATACTAATACAGGGTTAGGAGTTAAAGTTATTGGGGGACGAGATCAGCAAATAAAGATGGTCAAATAACTAAAGGAAGTCCCCCGCTCGGAATATTGAATTAACCTTTTTTTTATTAAACAATCACAATCCCGTTAGCGGAAATAATATTAATCTCAAAAGGAATCTAGTTGTAGTCTTGCAATATGAGACCCCCTGTCTTTTCAAAATCTCACTCTGTGACTGAAAACTAATGACTAGTTGTCTTCAGGTGTGAGTTGATTGTCTTTAGATGTAAGAGGGTTTCAGTCTTCAGTCTTTTCAAAGTATTTTAAAAGTCCTCTAGTGTAAGCCCAGCATTAGTTGCTAAGGAAAGATTTGAGTGCCATCTTCCAAGTCGCTAAGTGTCAAGGCGAAAGCCGTCTCAAACTCAAACAACATATCCACAGCCATCTTTGATGTTTACTATCACGGCTTCAGTGGTGCATGCACAGCACTGTCGTCATCCGGTTACGTCCGCCCCAGAGCACCATACATAGGGCTCAGGCCCGCCCATATCAGGAAGAACGATTTGATTGGTAACTCAGGATTTCTTGACATATTAAATGAGCTTCAATGGAGAGTTTCCTGACCAACAGGCACAGCACATTGTATTTGCCAGCGCCTAGCGGCAGGTCTGGATTTCCAGGCTAGCTCCTAACCCCAATGGTCCACCAAAGTGTGACCCCACCCCTGAAGCGGCTGTCTCCGCTCACCTTTTCTCAGCGCGTTCAAAGCATTAAACAACAAGGCAGCAGCCAAATGTTCTGTGCTCTGGGCAGTTTACCTTGTGTGAGTATTCCTTATCAATGTATCCATCAACACTGCTGCAATGATCCACAAATAAAGGAGAAAACATGCCATCAGTGGGTCAGATAATAAAATATAAATATGACCAAAGTTTAAATTACAATAATCAAACCCAAACATAGTGAACTGTAGTCTTTGATAACTGCTCAGTAGCAGAAGTAATGTTCTATTACTCATTTAGTTATTAATAAGCCCAGCTCCATCATTTAAACAACTTCCTGCAACCAGAGTATAATATTAGCTTGCAACTAAACAAAGTTGAATGGCGCTTGCTAAGGGTGTGCGATATTGACAAAACAAATTATTTACGTTCGATGATTGTGTATATTTTATCATCCTTTAAAAATGTGTAAAAAACAAAAGGATAAAACAATGTGTTTGTAAAAGCCTTGTGTTGTACTAGCTCACTCAGAAACATAATATTAAGAGAAACAACTTATTTACAAAAAAAAAACAGGTCTTATTTATCAACTGAAAACTGTAATGTACTGACGCAAGCCAAGCAACACAATAATTGTGTTGAGTAAAAATGTGTATTTCTATTAATGAATTAAAAGCTGCTCCACATTAATAACAGACCACCTTAAAGGAATACTTCACCCATATGGAACCATTATAAAATCACTATTATAATATAATGAATGAGGTTTTTCTTCCCTCAGTCTTCCTGTCAGTCTTCCCTTGGCCCAGCTTTCCTGTTAATCCTAACCCTACATTTTACCATGTGTGATGTCACGCATGAGAAAATGTAGGGTTAGACAGTGAGACCATAAAACACTCTTTCTGCCTTTTCTCAGGCTAGGATGAACCGATTTCTAAAATGTTTGCACATTTATACTACATAGGATCTCAGAGTTCAATACACCTTCATATTTCCAACGGTGAAGTAAGTCTTTAAGGTGAAGATAGTTAGATTTCATTTTCACTATAGGAGCGTGAGCAGAGCAGACAGCTGCATAGGTTCAAATATGAGTGTTTCTGTTATCAGTATAATAAAACTCTCAAATACATCTCTCTCTCTCTCTATCTTGTCTCTGCCTCTCTCAGCTTGAAAGAAAAACTATGACTGATCGTCCCTTCATGTGCGGATAGACAGTGTTTCGATTGTTTTTTGTAAAATGACCATATACTGGATTTAGTCATTTCACCCATCGTTAAACCAACAATTAAGATATCATTATGGCGCTATACACTCACCAGCCACTTTATTAGGTACAGCGGTGCATGTTCTTGTTAACACATATAACTAATCAGCCAATCACATGTCAGCAACTCAATGCATTTAGGCATGTAGACCTGGACGGGACAACTTATTGAGGTTGAAACCGAGCAACAGAATAGGGAAGAGAGGGGGTTTAAATGACTTTGAACATGGCAATGTTGAGGATGCCAGGAAGGCTGTTATGAGCATTTCAGAAACTGCTGATCTACTGGGATTTTCACTCTAAACCATCTCTAGGGTTTACAGAAACAGGTCGTAAAAAGAAAGAATATCCAGTGAGCGGCATTTGTGTGGACGTAAAATTACTTGTTGAAGTCAGAGGTCAGTGGAGGATGGACATACTGGTTCGAGGTGATAGAAAGGCAACAGTGACTCAAATAACCACTCGTTACAACCAGGCTATGCAGAATACCATCTCTGAATGCAAAACACAACCAACCTTGAAGCAGATGGGCTACAGCAGCAGAAGACCCCACCGGGTGCCACTCCTGTCAGCTAAAAACAGGAAACTGAGGCTACAATTGTCACAGGATCACCAATATTGGACAATAGAAGATTGAAAAATCATGTCTGGTTTCAGTTGCGACATTCAGATGGCAGGTTCAGAATTTGGCGTAAACAACATGAAAGTATGGATCCATGCTGTCGTGCACCATCAACCATGCCATGTTCAAAGTCACCTAAACCCCCTTTCTTCCCCATTCTGATGCTCGGTTTGACTTCAGTACATTGTCTTGACCACGTGTAGATGCATAAATGCATTATATTGCTGCCATGTGATTGGCTGATTAACTTTTTGTTTGTATAAGCCATTGAACAGGTGTACCTAATAAAGTGGCCGGTGAGTGTATATCACAAACACCTTTTACTCACAAACATTTATCCTCCAAGAAACCAAATGAGCTTCCACAGCAGCCACTAAAGTTTGACATTGTTTGATCACTATTTCCAGTCACTTGGTGTTTGAAAAGCTTTCACATTTTAGATTCCTTTGTCAAAGTTGTAGAATGAACATTCTAGCTCAGTCTCTGGAGTGTTTTAGGTGCAGAGTATATGGATGATATCTTAAACCTTTCAAATAAATGAAAATAAATAATTTGTTAGTGATGCATAACAGGTAGTGGTGGGCTGGTTATGGAACATCTTAACCCTTTGTCTGTCTCTCTCTTCCAGGCTGCTGAACAGCTCCACAGAGTCTGACTCCCAGGGGGCTGGAGGCTGGTCTCCACACAGCACAGCCCCGCCAACAGAGCTCCGTGTGGGGGCAGAAGGAGGCCAGGCCAGGGGGGGAGGCTCCAGCAGCAGGCACACAGGACATCAACAACAACATGACGGGATGGAGAGATCAGGGACTGGAAGAGGAGGAGGAAGCCTGGAGGGAGAGGAGAGGATAGTGGGGCCGGGGGGCAGGATCCTGACCCATGGTGAAGGTCCTCTCAGCCCAACCAGGACAGGCACAGACAATGGGCGCTCCTTTAGAGCAGATGAAGTGGATTCTCCTGGGTGGAGCATCAGAGTGGACCAGCAGGTTAGCCCTGGTGGAGGCAGCAGCATCACAGCCCTAGACAGAGGGCCAGGCTTCAGCTCTGGAGGAGGACTGAGCTGGGTGGACGGAGGCCTCGAGGCAGGGGGAGGCCTGAGCCCAGGGAGAGGAGCATCCATCAACTCTGCCAGTCAAACATCAACAGCAGCTACAAAACACACAACGGTATGTTCACTGTTTACTCTAAACAAGTGTTCATTCTTCCTGCCAAGCCTAAAAGCCTTTCTTTCTCTGAAAAAGCATGGCAAAAAAGCTACAGTAAATGCCCATTTGGACTTTAATCTATGCAATGATGAAAACATTTGAAAAACTGCGAGAGAAAAAAAAGGTGTTCGATATAAACCCTTCGTTTAGTTTCATTATTTTTGGTTTGAGCCAAAACATGTAATTTTGGTGCATCCCTAGTGAATGACTCATTGACTTTTAGGACAGGAACACATTACTATGTGTTAGGTTAAGGCTCTCCTCCCTTCATGCTGCACTCAATACTAAAGTAACAATGCATGTTACACACTGTGGCACAAGATCCCACCAAAACCAAAATGCTTAATTCATTTCGAAACTAAAGCCAAAATACTCATGTGAAATGCATCAAACTACTGAAAAAGATTGAATAATGCTCTCTGGGACTCATCAGCCTCTCTCCTCCTGTGACCTGTATAAGACAAACCACAATGTTCCAGCACAGTGACCGATTGTCTGAAATGATCGTTTGACAGGAAGGGATTTTCAAGCTCACATCCATTTACATTTAATGAACTTGTCTATAGAGAGTGAATTAGACTATTTCTTCATATAAAGCCCAGCACAGGTACTGTATGTGTAACCAATACTATGTTGCAAATCTCTGCTGACACTGTACAGATCAGCCAACCAGTCCTCACATGGTTTCCAACACTGGTCGTAGTGTAAGAAACCAGTCAATATTGTCCTTCAAATAGTCCAGTTACGTGTTAAGACAATTTGAGTCTTCAACAATATTGACGTAAAAAAGAAAGGCAGTGTCACTCTTACTGACAATACTAAACCATAAACAGAAATATAAAAATTAAAATGTAACTGCATGTTCTTTTTTTTTCATCTCAGTTCAGACTACAGTTCTAGCCACATGTAAATTACTATATTTAAAAAATATGAAACGCTCATCAAAGTTAAAGCAACCATGACACAATCTTACCACTAGTAATCCATCTAGCCCATCCACCCGTCGGATGAGGGATCATTCAGGGCTATTAGGTATCGAAAAATACAGCCGCGGAACAAATTAAGAGACCAGTCTGGATTTTTCTTCAATCTTCATCTCTACATTACTTCATGGAAATGCTTTTAATGACAGTATTTTTATTGTGAATTTGTTAGACATTTTGCCAGCAGTTTATAAAATAAAACCAAAATGTTCATTCTACTCACTGCAGGGCAGCTCATCTGAGTACAGCTCCAGGAGGCTGGAGTTTGAGGCGTGGCTGAGCCAACAGAGTGAGCTGCTGTCGGGGATCCTCACCACCAAGGCAGCCACACTCAGCACTGGAGAAGTCCAGAGCAGACAGGACACACTCAAGGTGGGTGTCTGGGAACAATTAACAATAATAATAGGGCTAGGACTAGATAGGTTTGTTTTACTTCCTCCTACCCCCTTTGAGCATGTAGAAAGTGTGTCTGTTTATTTTATTTCTTACATTTATTTATTTATTTTTTTTTTTTTATTGCTATTTAAACTTGTTTTTTTATTGCTTGCATGTTCGAAATAAAGAAAATCAATCAATCAGTCAATCAATAATAATAATAATAACAATAATAATAATATCTTTATTTATATTGCACCTTTAAAAACAATGGTTTACAAAGTGCTTCAACAAAATACATACGAGCAAGTACAATCAAATAAATACGTACTAATCAAAAAGAATATATACAAAAAGATAAATACACATACTCATATATACACACAACAAACCAAACAGGATTAATAGGTGCTCGGGTAGAAAGAGGAAGAGAATAAAAAGAATAAATAGACGGCATCACGTAAAAGCAAGCCTATAAAAAATGTGTTTTAAGAAGTGATGGAACACTTTGCTTTACAGCTGTTCTCTTCTTCTTGTTGCACTGTACTTAGTGATGCATTATAATCCACTGTTTTCCAGCTCCAAACCCAATACCATATCTGGGCTTTGGAATGGGACCGATACCAATACTGTCCGATCATCTCCGATGTCATAATTATGGAATACCGGGAGTCCAGAGACAAAATAATTTCCACCGCAGTAGATATGTTTGCAGAACGTTTTCATTACTTTATTATTTTTAACCCTTATATCACCTAGTTAAGGTCTTAAAATGTTGTTTTGCTTCATAGTTAAAATAGTTACATTCAAAAAAATATATAAAGCAAAATACCATTTAGGGCATATTCAAGTTTAAGACCATTCTAACTGAATACCTTGCCCTTTTGAATATCATCTTTATGAAGGGCACCTAAGTTAATTCATCAAAGATCACATTTTCACTTCTAAATGCCAGAGCTGTTTGTTCTTCTGAGACAGTCATGGCTGTTACCCAGCTCCATTCTCCCAGTTCAGATAGAGAGGAAGTATTTCATTGAAAGGACAGCATTATTTTCTTTTTATCCTCAAGCACAACCAAAGTTTCTGCCTGAGCTATCTATCTATCTATCTATCTATCTATCTATCTATCTATCTATCTATCTATCTATCTATCTATCTATCTATCTATCTATCTATCTATCTATCTATCTATCTATCTATCTATCTATTGTAGTAAAACAAAGAGGTGTTGACCGTGGCCGAGTGGGCCATTGTGTTTTACTACATTTGATATTACTTGAGGGAGAGGAGACATCTGACAGGCTTCAAGATAGACACGGAGGAGTAGGGGATCGGTCTAACAGGATTCTTTATTCAAAGGTTGACATCCGGTTACAGCTTAGCAGACAACTTCTACTATTCAACACAGGTATTATCTTATACATTACAATAGATCAGATATCTAGTTCTGTACTCATCTTGCCTATTCCCTGGCCTATTCTTGGGGAACCGGGTAAAGGGGGAACCCCCACAGCAGCCGTCTCCTCGGGCATACGCGCCGATTCTAGTGAAGGCAGTCGGTTTAAATACACTTCCTGTCTGTGTGTGTGTGTGTGTCTGTGTACGTGTGCATGTGTGTGTGTGTCTGTGTGAATGTGTGTGTGTGTGTGCAAGTGTGTGTGTGTGTGATGGGGGTGTGTGTGTGAGAGTGTGTGTGTATGTGTGTGGGGGTGTGTGTATGTGAGTGTGTGGGTGTGTATGTGGGTGTGTGTGTATATGTGTGTGTGTGTGTGAGAGTGTGTGTGTATGTGTGTGTGTGTGTGAGAGTGTGGTGGGGGTGTGTGTATGTGAGTGTGTGGGTGTGTATGTGGGTGTGTGTGTGAGGGTGTGTGGGGGTTTGTGAGTGTGTGTGTGTATCTGGGACAGATCTCATATCAAGCCTTATTAGCAATAGTGTGCTTTTAAATAGAACAGATGATAGTCTATCCGTAGGCCGTCTTGCAATCATGTTCCTATATTTGCTGTGTCTGCAACAGTTGTTGTTGCAGTTTGTGGCCTAAAAGGTCATTCTGTTCTGAGTGCTGACCTGTATGTGCTGTGGGCAGTCAAGCAGCCAAACCCAAAGGTTGCTTGCTCTCATGGTCACTCGAGAGTCCTATTTCCTTAACTGCTTTCAAACTGATATCATAAATGTTGGAAAACCACTACATATCCCTCCTTGCATCGCAAAAATGCGGTGCACAAACGAATTCCAACATTTAACCCTTACAGCATGAAGAATGCACAACCTTTAAACCCTTTAAAAATCACAAATCAAAAATGATAAACTTTGACAAAATAAAACTACAGTGGCCACTGTTAACTATATAGTATGAACTTAATAAAACCTATTAGACCCTCTTAAATTCAACAACAATAACAATAATTGAACAGCATATAATGACTTTCACAATTGTCTTTCAGTCTTCGTTCTTCGGACCATTGTCCAGTCCCGCAAATACCCGCGCACTTGCGAGAACGACACGAGCATACTTTTAGAATTGCTTAAACAGGCAATTCTTTCTGTGCAGAAAAGCACAACGCAACAGCCCCCCCCATTTCAACTATGGGGAGGCTGTGGGGAAGCCCAGTGCACCCATGCATTGGTGCCTTAGCTGGGTATTGATGACTGCAACTGGATCCGTTGTGAAGGGGAGACGAGAGCGAACCCCTCTCGAATTTCCAGATGACGACATTGACGACTGCATCTCGATTCTCTGTTGGAAGGCACTTCTCGTCGACCGGTGTCGAGTTGCTCCTCCAGGGGACAGGTGGCACCTCCCGCTGGCTTGTGGATATGGGACGAGTTGGATGGGACGAAAGACCCTCGGTTTCTGGCTGGGATTGGGTTGGGCTGTATCGAGACGAAAACGACCCCCTCTCGGATTCGGCTGTCAGTTGTCCTGTGACATCACGACTTGGACACGGCAGTGACATCACGCTGATAGCACGAGTTGAGAGCGTAGCTTAGCATCAGATTTCAGCACGATATTTCCCCAATCGTTCACAGCAGGATTCTGTACCTAGTTTTGCACTTTTTTAAGTGGACAGTTGATTCCACCCTCCTTTTACAGATGGAATGTCCACTTTTTCAGTTCAGAAGCAAAGGAGCCCCTCACGTCGGCTCCTTCAATGTCTCTTTCTTTCCTATAACACAAGGCAGAAGTCAGCAATGTCATTATGGCACATGTTACTTGCCATCCTTGTATTCCTTTCATCCTGTAGTCCCCACACAGGGCATTGAATGTCACTTTTGGCACGGTGTTACTTAGCCACGTGCATACACGCCTCCATCTTTGTAGTTCACTCTGGCATTGGCAGAGCGTTCTCTGCCGGTATGCATTTCTCCTTGGGCTTGTTGGCTTCAGACCATACTGAAACTGGAAACTGCTGAGCTGAGCAGGCTTCAGGCTAAGTGTCTTCTTTGTATCTCCGTCCATTTGTTTTTATTATATCTTTTTGTAAATTGTCTTTTCCAGGCAATTTGTTTTCTTCTCTTTATACTTTTTTTCTTTTTTTCTTGTTATTATATAAATTTTTATTTTATTTTCTTTCTGGTCAGAGAAAAAGTACTGTGACCTGTGACAACCTCCAATTTTAGTGCCCCAAAACCAATTGCAAGCATAATAATTTCTCTTAGTATAGACTTTAGATAATCTTTAGATAGTCCTTATCACTAGTAAATCTCACTATCCAGAAAGGGGATTTATTTGTTTATCTAACTCTTCAACCCAAATGCTAAACCTTTACATTGCAGTGCACTGTAATCGTTTCTTCCAGTGCACTCTCAGTTAAACAGCTTCTAGAAGAGAAAAAGAAATGTTACACATTTATCATAGAACCAAGGATTCTCAAACCTTCAAAAATGTTGCTCACAAAAATCTTTAATTTAATCACGATATTATCCAAAAGATTTTATTACTTACCCCAAAAACCACAGGATTTACTGTTGTTTACTGTAATTTAGAGCATGCTTTTTAGCCTACTCAGATGTAAAACTTAATTAAAATCACTTATTAACTTAATTCTTTTTAGTTAATCTCAACAGGTCTAACCCTTTTCTAACAACATCAATGATTCTGTTCTGGTTTTTTTTGGAAATAAATGTGGCCAATCACACTTCAATGATTCTTACTAGATTTAAGAGATCATTTTTACTTAAACTTCAACACTGAACATTTTTCACAAACAAAACAGACATTTTCATCCTCTTTCAATCACATGAACAACGTACACTCACGTTTCCACACATGTTTCAGAGAACTATGTTTCAAATATCAGGTGACAATGCAATTTAACGCTTCTAAACAGCTTTCAAATCCCAATCGGGGATTTCCCGCGCAGGTTCGGATCCTGCCGACAACGCCATTTATGTAGTAAAACAAAGAGGTGTTGACCGTGGCCGAGTGGGCCATTGTGTTTTACTACATTTGATATTACTTGAGGGAGATGAGACATCTGACAGGCTTCAAGATAGACACGGAGGAGTAGGGGATCGGTCTAACAGGATTCTTTATTCAAAGGTTGACATCCGGTTACAGCTTAGCAGACAACTTCTACTATTCAACACAGGTATTATCTTATACATTACAATAGATCAGATATCTAGTTCTGTACTCATCTTGCCTATTCCCTGGCCTATTCTTGGGGAACCGGGTAAAGGGGGAACCCCCACAGCAGCCGTCTCCTCGGGCATACGCGCCGATTCTAGTGAAGGCAGTCGGTTTAAATACACTTCCTGTCTGTGTGTGTGTGTGTGTCTGTGTACGTGTGCATGTGTGTGTGTGTCTGTGTGAATGTGTGTGTGTGTGTGCAAGTGTGTGTGTGTGTGATGGGGGTGTGTGGGTGTGTATGTGGGTGTGTGTGTATATGTGTGTGTGTGTGTGAGAGTGTGTGTGTATGTGTGTGTGTGTGTGAGAGTGTGGTGGGGGTGTGTGTATGTGAGTGTGTGGGTGTGTATGTGGGTGTGTGTGTGAGGGTGTGTGGGGGTTTGTGAGTGTGTGTGTGTATCTGGGACAGATCTCATATCAAGCCTTATTAGCAATAGTGTGCTTTTAAATAGAACAGATGATAGTCTATCCGTAGGCCGTCTTGCAATCATGTTCCTATATTTGCTGTGTCTGCAACAGTTGTTGTTGCAGTTTGTGGCCTAAAAGGTCATTCTGTTCTGAGTGCTGACCTGTATGTGCTGTGGGCAGTCAAGCAGCCAAACCCAAAGGTTGCTTGCTCTCATGGTCACTCGAGAGTCCTATTTCCTTAACTGCTTTCAAACTGATATCATAAATGTTGGAAAACCACTACACTATCTATCTATCTATCTATCTATCTATCTATCTGTCTATCTATCTATCTATCTACAATATATCAGCACAGATTGGGAGGGACTTTGTACATTTTGAACCAAAAAATGTGTCACTCCGACAATTTATTTATGACCAGTTTTGGATTGATTTCCTACTCTGGGGTTGCTTGATAAATACACCCCCTGATGTGTGGGCAGGATTATTGCTGGGAGTTCTGTGTGTGTGTGTGTGTGTGTGTGTGTGCGCCTGTGTGCGTGCACGTGTTTGAACTAAAAACTAAAACAGTCTTCATTGTATTTCTGCACCATATTAAAATAACTTTGAGTGCACTGTGAAAAGCGCAGTCACTTATGTGTGCATGCTGCCCATGCATTAAACAAAGTTAATATTGTATATTATTGGCATGCTTTTTAGTTTGATATTGAATTGTCTACCATGCAAACATTAGAAGACAACATAACATGGTAAATAAACAAGTCCCAACAAGCACACAGGAGCGTTTAGTGATGTTGTAAAGTTTATCTTTTGACCTGCTCCCCTTGACTACCAGTGTTTGAGCTAAGCTAACCTGGATGAGCTAAGCTAACCTGGACGTGGAACATTTGCCCATTTCTATATCAGAAATGCACGCACAGTTACAGGAACGGTTTCTGTCGCCTTTTCTTGAGGCAAAAAGCGAAACATTTTAAAGTATTCCTTTAAGTCTAACACACTGTGTGTGTGTGTGTGTGTGTGTGTGTGTGTGTGTGTGTGTGTGTGTGTGTGTGTGTGTGTGTGTGTGTGTGTGTGTGTGTGTGTGTGTGTGTGTGTGTGTGTGTGTGTGTGTGTGTGTGTGTGTGTGTGTGTGTGTGTGTGTGTGTGTGTGTGTGTGTGTGTGTGTGTGTGTGTGTGTGTGTGTGGGGTGCAGGGCCTGAGAGGAGCAGTGGGCTGGGGTCAGGAGCAGTTCAACATGTTGCTGCAGGAGAGTGAGGGCGCGGAGGCAGAGCAGGCCTACCTGGAGGAGCTGCGCTATCGCTGGATGCTACACAAGTCCAAACTGAAGGATGTGGGAGAGCTCAGGGCCAGGGCCAAGGTGAGGGCACAGGTCAGCATGGAGGCTGCTGGTAGAGTCAGCACTACCAGCATTTCACTTCACTGAAAATTTTGGGGCGACTGTGTCTCAGGTGGTAGAGCGTGCTGGCCAATGATCGAAGGGTTGGAGGTTCGATCCCCGTCCTGCCACTTGTGTCATGGTTGTTGTGTCCTTGGGCCAGACACTTCACCCACCTTGCCTCGTGTGAATGTCGATAGTTAGCCTGCTATCTGTGTATGAATGTGTGTGTGAATTGTAACATGGGAAAGGGAACAGGTCTCCCTTGCAAAAGAGTCTCCGGTCTCAATGGGATTTACCTGTATAAATAAAGGTTAAAAAAATTAAATAAAAAAATAATAAAAAGTTTAAGAGGAGATGGGTTTGTTTAAATTTGCAGAGCCTACAGTTAGTTTACAAAACATATTTACTCTACATATAATTCTTAGTATCCAACAATTCTATCATCATAAATCAAAACCAATTTATTTTGAGGCACTAGCCAGAATCAAACATAAAACATAATATTTTTGTATGCAAAACTGTGGGCCCTGCTGCTATAACTGTGAAACAGTAACTTTTCAGGAAGCTTTCTAACTTCAAACAGTGTTCCAGGGATCACATGTTCCTGTGAGGAAAGTTTGTTTATGCAGTTATGAGAATATACCTTAAAAAATGTTAACATCTCCGACTCACCCAAAGTTACGTAGTGCACCTTTAAGGGTTTTGGTTCATGTACTGTATAATGCAACAATCCTGTCACACATGTGTACATTTATTTTGCTGTCAAGACCAGACACTGCAGGTTAATAAGGGAAAAGTGTTAACTTATTGATATCATCATGAAACTTTGCCACTTGATTATTATGCGTAAATTTGCATCTCATTCAAATATCTAGATGTTGGATAAAACCAGAGTTAGAAGCAAAGACTGACTGTGGAAAGTTTAGTTGATGTACAGTGAGTGCTTTAGAAGTTAAAATGCTTGGTTCAGAGTGTTAAAAAAAACGTATGTTGAGATAATGGTTGTTAAAGATGGTTGTATAGGAGAAATATGCTAACACAAACAGACAAAGTTTAGTCAATTGCACACCTAAATGTACATTTTTGATCTTTGATTTATACTACTTCAAAATAGACGGAAATCTCAAAATTGACCAGTGCTTAAAAGAACAATGTTTTTTGCCAGCAGTGTCTACCCTTAAAAAAGGCTAAACATAATGATGTAGATATAAGATTGTGTAGCAATGTCTATCATTTCTGTTGTGTGTCAAGGACTGTGCTGTATCTTCTCTGGGGTTTATTGAGTAAGGTTCCCCTTCTAGTGTGCTGTTGTTGTCACCACCAGGTGGCAGTGTGACATCATAAAAGGCCACTGACTGCATATTCCACTCTGTCCATCTGTCATGAAGCCTCAGCGCAGCAGACTTGCAGTAGACTGAATGCTAATGACACACTGTTTATCAAGCTGTGGTGGAAAACAAACCTATTTCAAAAGTTGTTACAAACAATTAAGTGGGCTGTGCAACATGTGCTGCTGCTGCATGCTTCAATAGTCAGTGAGTGCTCCAATCTGCTTTCAACGTGATAATCCAGTGCACAAGGTTCATGTGTTTTAAAGGTGGGGTAGGCCATTCTGGAGAATGTTTGTAGACAAAATAACTTATCGTCAAAATCAGTGAATACCTCCTCACAATCAACCGACCTTGTCCCCTTTGTTTGCATTTCCTTTTGTTTTCATACCAGTTTACGGAGCCTAGGCTGCGTATTAACACCAGATTATTTTCAGCGCGCTCACAGTACGGATGGGTAGCGCTATCGTGACGGGATATTCACTTATTTGACAAAAAAGTTATTTTGTCAGCAAACCTCCTCCAGGATGGCTGGCTCCACCTTTAACTCTCACTGAGGTTTTAGGTCACAGTCCACGTTGTCAATTGATTGTAATGTTTCATATGTCTGCAGAAAGTCAAAGCCAAACCAGAGGAGCAGGCCATCACAGCAAAGGTGCAAAAGGTAATTAACCAAAGAATGTGCTTATGAATACTATGATGATTCCGCCATTATAGAGTTGGGGAGCCTATGAAAATAAATAAGTTCATAAGTTTGCTTAAAGGAATACTTCACCCATACAGAACCGGCGTTCTATCATTATAAAATCACTATTATAATATAATGAATGAGGTTTTTCTTCCCTTAGTCTTTCCTCAGTCCTCCCTTGGTATAGCTGTCCTGTTAATCCTAACCCTACATTTTTACTACTGTGATGACAGTGAGACCGTAAAACACTCTTTCTGCCTTTTCTCAGGCTAGGATGAACCGATTTCTAAAATGTTTGCACATTGATACTACATAGGATCTCAGAGTTTAATACACCTTCATATTCCCACCGGTGAAGTAGGTCTTTAACTCACATTAAAACAAGGCATTTATATACTTCTATGAATTCTGTCACACAGTTTACCTGTGAACAACTACATGAATCATTTCTAATGGCATTAAATAACTTTCTGGAGGACAATTTTTTTTAAATAATGAATAGGGGTCATCATCAAGATTGTTATGCCATGACTTATAAGTTAAACGTAGGCACCGGATTTTCTTATCTACATTTAAAACCCGATCAATTTAGTGGCATCGTTTTAAAAAGGAGATCCCTATATGGTATTATAGTCTTTGCTGGTTTAAACATATGCTCATATAAAGTTGTAAAATGTCACTCATTTAAAACAATGCCTTTGAAACAAGTGCTCTCCTGCATTCATTTGATAACTGAACTATCCTAACCATGAGCTCCCATGGCTGGCATCAAGTCAAGCATATTAAAGCAATCCCCCCCCCCATTCATTTAGAGAGCAGTGGGTGGGGGAGCAGATTAAAGAATGCCAGCCCCCCCTGCCCACCTTACTGACCCCTCTGAGACATTCCTACCTCTATTCACACATTCTTTACAGGCCCTTCAGCTTCTAGAGAGGGGGAAGGATGACATTTTGGAAACGAAATCCTTGTGTTCTTTTGAATCAATATTCAGTTTCATATGGTTTTTCTCTGCATGTCAGATCTCCATTTAAAAACACAGTTGCACCATCATGCAAGTGTTGCTACTGTTGGACTCTGTTTCTCATTGTTCCCTGCTTGCTCCTAGGCAAGGCAAGTTCATTTTATGTAGCGCTATCAATTCATACACAATTCAAAGTGCTTTACAGGGGCCATACAAATACATTTAGACAAAAAATAAGACATGAGAAAATATGAAAAATTGGATTTGAGAGATAATAGAAATAAAAGAGTGAAAACGGGTTGACAAAATGTAATTCAAAAAATGTCAACAAGGAGTGCATATCAAACCAGTGTGTTGGTGCAAATCCAAAAGTGGCATGTGACTGTGTGAAACACACACACACCTTTGTCCAGTCAGTGTGTGTCATGTGAAGGTATGGTGAGCTAGTTTGATCATTTACCTTTGCATACACAGTCCAGCACATTCTGCCTGTCTCTCTCTCTCCCTCTCCCTCTCTCACACTCTGTTCCATCAATGTTTGACCATAGTGTGAGGATTCCATTCGTTTTCATCTTTCTTTCCTCTTGCTACCATTCACAATTCAACTGACTGCTAATAGAAAGGGTGTGGTGGTGTTACTCAATGACAATGACAATATCTGGAGAGTTTTATTGAGAGAAACAACAGGCAAAATACCTATACTAAACATTCAGTTTAAAGGTGCACTGTGCACTTTCAGGAGAGGGAGATTTAATTATTTTTGCCTGGAATGAGTGAGTGAGACTACACTAAAACAATTTAAAGAGTTAAAGAGAAGAGAGAGAGAGCGAGCCTACACAAAATCACCTCAAAAGAGTGACAGTGTCCCAGTGTTTCTGAGCTCAGAAATCATCACACAGCGATCACATCTTTGTTTTCGTGGTTATGAGTCAAAACATTGTAAAGATTGTGTAGGCGTTTGCAGCAGAAATGTGAAACGGCAGCAGATGCACATGTGGATGTGCCTTTCTAAGGTAAATCTAAAAGACAGAGCACTGACTCTCTATACATCATTAGGAGAGACAGGGAATTTATTTTTTAGTCTTTGCACTTTCATCGCTATAAAGCAGAGACGGGGGGACTCATTTGTAAAAGCCACTAGGGAAGACATGTGCAATGGAATGCAAACCTGCTGTAGCAACAGTATATAAGGAATGTTATATGATGTTCAATTCAATTCAGTTACCTTTATTTTCACTGGAATGAGGTTTCCCTCATACGGTGACGACGAGCCTACACAATTACAAGGAACAGAGAAAACAAATAAAATGGGATAAAAATTACGATAAAATGTATATATAAAGTATATTAAATAAAGAGCAAGCATGACAACTGTGTGTGTGTGTGTGTGTGTGTGTGTGTGTGTGTGTGTGTGTGTGTGTGTGTGTGTGTGTGTGTGTGTGTGTGTGTGTGTGTGTGTGTGTGTGTGTGTGTGTGTGTGTGTGTGTGTTTAACTTATGGCATGTATGCAATGTTGTGTATCTATGATGATCGAAATAAATAAACTAAAAGCTAAAAGAATGGAATTGATCTTTGTGCAGAGAAAAGTGATGTTGAGCTTGTTATGTAGTGTCTGCACCCAATACTTTGTTTTTATGATTAATAAACTATATTCCTTGTGTGTATATATATATTATATATATATATATATATATATATATATATATATATATATATATATATATATATATATATATATATATATATATATATATATTCATTGTTGTGTGTCCGGGCGGCAGTGGCGAAGTGGGTTGGGAGGTCGCCTCTGGAGTGCAGGGTTGGAGGTTTGATCCCCCGCCTGCCCGCCACATGTAGAAGTGTCCCTGGGCAAGACACAGCTATATAATTCAAGTCCATTTACCATTTTTTTTTTGTTGTGGTGCAGAGGCCAGGTCTGTGTCAGCGTGTGTGTCGGCTGGCTCTCCCTCTGTGGCTGCTCCTCATGGCCCTGCTGCTGCTGGCCTTCCTCCTGCCTCTCATCGGTGAGAACAGCTCCTGCTCTCTCTCCAACAACTTCGCCCGCTCCTTCAACATCATGCTGCGCTACGAGGGACCTCCACCCACATAGGAAGCACGCCTCACCAAGGAATAGGGCTGTCACCATACCAGATAATTATACATTAATAGTCCATACTAATACCAGGGAAATTCCACCATTCTCGATACCAGATTGGATGAAAAAAAAAAATCCCATGTACTTCAACACACATGCCATTATAACAATCATTTTATAATTATATAGGGGAGAACTGGGTAATGTGAGTCACTTTTTACATTTGCTTCCCTCTAATGGAGCTAAAATGATTTATCAGTCAAATTTACACATTTCCCATTAATTCAGGATGTTTCCTAGAAAAGGGCATTAGCAGAATTTATTCATGACAAAGGGCAGTGAAAATATGATTGTTTAAAAAAAAGTTGTCTTGTGTCTCAGTTTACCCCAGCTGTGGGGTAAACTGAGACAGACCAGAGAAATCAAGGGGTTAAACTGATCCACTTACTTTTTCCACTCTGAAACTACCATAACAACACATGTTGTAACAGTTAGAATCCTGACAGCTAGCTTGAAAACCAAATATTCCAAAACTAATGTCGGACTAGTAACAGAATCATGGGGTTTGGTCAATTAAGAAAAACATTTTCTAAACACTTGAAAGTAACTCTGATCAAATACACCATATAATTCATATTCAATAATTAACATTCAAATGACAGATAGAACCAGTTAGATTAAAACACAGTCTGGGGGTCAGAACACAGGACCCTTAGAGCCAGCTAGTGTCTGGGGGTCAGAGCAAAGAACAATCAGAACCAGCTAGAACAGCCTGGGACTCAGAACACAGGACTAGACCCAGCTGTCATTTTCCATCTTTTGAGTCTTTGATTAATATTTTTCTGCATTTGTTTTATTGGGATCATTCATTGAATAAAGACATATTACTTAGAGTCTATTGGTGTTAAAGGTCACTCTCCTGTCCCCCACATACATACGTGCCAAACCATGCCCTTGCTGACACCCCTTCAACCATCAACCCCCACCTCCAGCCCACATTGTCTTTTGTCTTATTCAAACTAGTCTCCTTGCTACCTCAAATATAATGGATTCATTAAAAGAGGGCACAGACACTGTCTCACTTTACCCCACAGCATTTGTCTCACTTTACCCCACTGCCACAATTTGAGAAAAAACTACCTCTCTCAGCAAATCAGGCTAATCTTCAGTTATCATCATCACATGGTTTCATATGTTGGTAGTTCATCAACATGTATGATAGAAGTTTTTCTACCTGAATCAATTTGCTTTGGCACAACAATCGATTAAGTTGACAGCAAGAAAATTTACTTTTACATGCAAAAAATACATTTTTGTGAAAAAAACATGCTTACAACATCACCATGAGGTCCTCTCTTTCATGGCCAAGGGGAAATGAGAGGGGCTTGAAAACATATATCTCACATGACCAAAAATGTGTTCCATTGCCTAGATACAGGGGGTGTCTCACATTACCCGATGGCTCACATTCCCCCGTTCTCCCCTACTGTAGATATATATATATTTATATTATTATTATTTTTTTCTAAACTGCCCTATCCAATTTGCTTTCTCCATGTGGGGTTTTGTCGTATTTTCCTTGCTTCTGAAAAGCTGTTTGTAGTTGTTCTCCCTGTGCCGGGTGTGGAGCGCACACACCACACCTGAGTACAATCTAACTTCTGTAGCATTTACCAGCAGATCAGACCACTTGTAGGCGTATATGCTGCCCACCGGAATAATTACATGCCCGGTTCTTACTTAAGGGTACCATCAGTTCTCATGACATCCCTTACGAAGGACCTCCACCCACATAGTGAACGCAAGCTATGAGGGACCTCCACCCACATTTGGATCTGACTCTCTCTAGACCCAGCCCTGACTTGCCTACTTTGCACTGCTCATTGATCATCCTGTGGAACTATCTGAAGGCTCTGCAGCTTTCTGGCCCTTTTAAAGCCAAGCTTCTTCTCATTCAAGTTGTTAATATCTTTTGCGTACACAAGTGATTTATTGTCACATGATATCATCTCTAATGGGATGAACCACAATCTAGAAGAACAAAGTGTCTTGTTAAACCCAAAAAACCTAATCATTCAATACAGTAATGTAATATGAAATACGAAGGAAATCAGTTGCTATAACATGTAAGTGATTTGTCTCTTCACAGTTCTGGACAGCAGTTTTCTGACATAATAAGGCTGAAATTCCATTTGTTGAGTCAACATATCCATGTGTGGGCGACTGTGGCTCAGTTGGTTGAGCGGGTCGGCCGATGATCAAAGGGTTGGCGGTTCGATCCCCGCCCTGCCACCTGTGTCATAGTTGTTGTCCTTGGGCAAGACACTTCACCCACCTTGCCTCGTGTGAATGTCGATAGTTAGCCTGCTATCGGTGTATGAATGTGTGTGTGAATGGTAACGTGTAAATGGGAACAGGTCTCCCTTGCAAAAGAGTCTTCGGACTCAATGGGATATACCTGTATAAATAAAGGTTAAAAAAAAAAATATATGTATATAAAACAAGACAAAAAGAAAAGTTTGAATGCCCAGGGCCTGCTTACAGACCTTTTAGAAGTACTAAAGCCTGGTCACGTAGTCATTTACCCCTTTTCCACCAAAGTGAACCAGGTTCCGGGCTGGTGCTAGAGCTGGTTCAACGTGGAAACCTATTAAGAGCCTAGAGAGCCATGTCATGACGTCACTGTAAGCGTCTGTGTACTTTGCCTGACATCGCCGCTCTCCCGTCTAACGCTTAAGCTAGCCCTAGCTTTAAGCACAATGACAACAACAGCAGCGGATATGTCTTATTTGTACACGTGTTGCCTCTGTCTTTGCTTTGTTAACCTAACACCGCCTGTCCAGTGTATTTGCGCTGGCCGTCATGATCGCTACATTCAGGATTATGTTATGCTTACGTCTCGTAGTAGCTGTCTTTTTTAAAAATGGCTTGTTGATGGCTTTCACTGGACTTATTCTACATTAGGACAAACATAGAGCTAACTCCGAATTATATTTTCTACATGATGTAGTTAGCATTTATAAAGTTCTTTCAGATTTTTTTTTTTTTTTTACAGTCTATAGGCGGCACACACATCATAACCCACAATAACTCTGTCTCCCTAATCATGATATCTCAGCTGAGCTCTCCTCTCATGCTTTCTCTAAAACATTTCACCTGCCCATCAAGTGTTTACAGCGTGCAGTCCATCCTGTCTATTCTACAATCTATTCTAGACTTCTATATCCTTTTTACTGTAATGTGACTGGGTTAAACCCATCACTGTCATATGCGTGGTGGCTTGTGGGAAACAGTGTCCTTTTCAGGCAGCTAAAAGCCAATAACCTACTGTAGAGCAGCGTTCCCTCAGGTTTAACTCTCTGTTGTTGTGGGTTCAGGTTCTATGAAGGAAACATCTTACAAAGAAACACTTGTACACCTATGCTACACAATGGCCCCCACCTGATCCATTTGACTGATTCAATTTAGTGGAAGTTGTACACATGAAGAATCATTGGTGCATAAGTACATACGTGTGTAGGTGTGTGTGCTTACATTGTTTGATTAAAACTTTTAAGTAAAAATAAGTCAAATGTACTTTTGAAGAACCAAATATCCTCATTTTCTCTTGGTTCTGTCTGTACAACGTTGTACATTACATACTGGAAGTTGTATTGTGTTCTTTAATTTAGGATTTGTACACCTTTTCATTTTGAACCTGTTAGCGCTCTTCTCTGCTTGTATCAATGCACGACTAAGCAGGTGTCCATGATTGTCAGGCTGTAGCTGTAGCCTATATCCATGTGTCCGCAGTGTGTTCTTCCTGTGTACTTTGTTTTCCACTCTACATCCATCTCAAAAGAGCTGTTCAGCTACACCTCTTTATTTTGGACGTGCTATCTTGACTGTGATTTTTACTGTAGTGTTTTAGCGGGCCAAATCCTCCACTTAGCGCTGTCAGAGAGCCATCCAACATGGCCCCTGATGTTATCTTGGCCCGTAGTCTTGTGCTCTTGATCTTTATGCCAATGCCTGAGCTGTAAACCTCTTTGGCACCTTTTTTGCACAATCCCAAAATAACTTTTTTTTTTTATATATATCTTGCATTCTCAACTACACAGCCCCCCTAGAAATACACCCAACACCCTCACATACATAGTTCCTTTCCCTTTTTTGGTGTGTGTGTGTGTGTATTATGAGGTCATATCGCCATGACCACAGGGACTATGTTGGTGTTTTTTGTATTATATCTTCTTACACAACAAAAAGTCTTTGTCTGTTGCAACCTTAAGTACTGGCCACATGTTTTTAGTTTAATGTTAAATGCCTTTGCTTTTGGTTTGGGAGTGAAAGCCCAGATGAGGACACTTTGAATATGTTACATTTACACCATGCCCCACCTGAAGCTTCTAACAGACACAACACTCTTTATTTATTGACATCAGAACATAAATCTACTATTTAATGATTGCCCTTGACCTGAACTACCAAAGAAACGGCCCTATGCGTGCGTGCATCCTGTCACATACATCTATCATGGCCTTAAAGCTTTATGTATATTCTATCCAGTTAATCAGCTGTGCTTAGTGCCAATGCCACATGTATATTGCTGTGTCGCTTTGTTAAGCATTTCCAGTCAATGTACTAAAGTTACAGTAGTTATATATATATATATCTGAGTTAAATATGTGCTTCAGTCCTTGGTCTGTATGTAAATGCTGCATGGTTCTGCATACAGGACCGTCCATGGTACCACTGCTTATTTGCAGCGCTCTTCTGTTTAAATGCATGTGTCCCTTTTAAGAGAAAACCTATGCAAACGGCTGGCTTGATCAATACCTTATGCAATATATGTTCTGACTTGAATCTCCTGAGACTGCTACAACTGCTCCCTGTTAGACACAGTATGTGAGGCAGGCAGACAGGAGGGCAGCAGTCGCAATAGATTGAGTTCACTTGTTATGCAACGACAACAACAAAAACTCCCAAATGCCATCTGTCTCAGCTTTTAAAATGCACAGGTGAGATTTTCATTTGAGTTTTTTCTTTGAGAGGTAACAATTCTATTTTATTACTAAAACAGAGCAGATTTGATTCATGCTATGAATGAGAGCTTTTATTTAACCTATGTTTTTCCTGGTTTATTGTGATGAAATAAAAATGCAATTGAAATAATCTGTGCTGGAATCTGTTGTTTGTGTGTGTGTTTTGTTTCAAGGTTGAGAGACAAGGAGGAAAGTGGTGAGAGACAGACATGCCTGTATTAATTGTGGACTGTTTGTATCGGTTAACATTGCAGATTAATACCAGCCTCATTCTTTTTCATCAAAAAATACAGTCGGCTCCCTGCTGCTTCTAGTCTGGTGGAGGAAGAAAAGTTTGTGAAAAAGCATTTAGCATTTACCTGATACACACATTCTCCAGATAATGACATTAGTTAAGTTAACAACCAGCACCTACCTGATATATACATATACATTTTCATCATCTGATCCACTTGCCTTTGTCTGTTTGCATTAGTGTTCTCACTGTAGTGTAGTTATCGTGTGTGTGTGTGTGTGTGTGTGTGTGTGTGTGTGTGTGTGTGTGTGTGTGTGTGTGTGTGTGTGTGTGTGTGTGTGTGTGTGTGTGTGTGTGTGTGTGTGTGTGTGTGTGTGTGTGTGTGTGTGTCTCCTCCTACGCTGCTCTCACCTCTCCCCACCGAGCTGTGCTGCAATCTGGAGCTCCCTCACTCTGCCAAACAAAACACACACAGTAAAAACACCAGAGCATCACTGGAACCAGTTCTGTTTTGGGTTTTTGTTCACCACCCCTAAGCAGCACTATAATTGACTGCATTGTGGTTGATGATGGTTCACCACCAGGCCTATAAGTACTGTCTCCTGTCTGTGGAGAATATACTGTAAAATGGACACTAGTCTCGTTTCTTCTCGGCCTTTGATTGACAATATATTGACATTCTGTGTAATTGCCTTTGTGCCTCTGGAGAAGCTTTCAGAGATTGTAAAAGAATTGATGCCTGAGCTTTGGCTTGGCACCTAAAATCTTTAACTGTGTTCTAAACTGGAGGTGTTGGGTGTGACGTGGGCATTTAGGAGGCGGAGAGGGAGAACAGCTTTAATCCTTACAGGTGTTAGGACTATAACTAACTCAAATAATACATGCAGGGCCGCTGCTAAGCTTTTGGGTGCCCTAAGCTTAAATTGTCAGTGGTGCCCCCCCGCCCCCAACAAAAAAAAACACCAAGATGCTCGCACCCGTAGGGCGCAGGCGGAAATGTTTTGCCCTTGCAAGATCTCTGCGACTACTTTTTGGCACATTTGCTGTAGTGATGAGTTTTTGCAAACAGCATTTACTAATAGAACAGCTTAACTTGTGAAAAAAGTTGCCTCATATCCTACTAACTGCCTTTGCAAAGGAATTGAGTGATAAATTCATAGACAGATTATGAGATAATGTGCCCCTGGGCACACACTCTTAAAGGGCCCCCCACTCGTAAATATCCAGTCAGGTACACTGATATTTCCATACAGATACATACAATTAATGGCAAAAATATATTAAGGAAGTCAGTGTTTCCCATAGGATTTTGGGATATTGTTGGAGGGACCCTGTTGAGGGTTCGGGGGCATACCCCCCCCCCCCCCCGATTTTTTTTTACCTTTTTAAAGTAAAATGCATCAATCTGGTGCACTTTCAGAGGAAATTTTAGAGGCCATATCAACTAAGATGCAGAAGGAACATTATTTTTCAGATGTTTCTTAAACAGGCAGCACTCCTTACTCTGCAACTGTAAAAACAGTACAGTAGATTGGTCTGCAGACTCATTTTCTATGATGGAGGCCCATTTCAACAGATAAAGGGTGGATAGCTACTTTTTATGAACAATTTAGAATTAACACATAGAAAGCTTATTTGTGTATGTGTGAGGGGGCCTTCAAGGCCCCTCATGGAGCCCCTTACACAGAGCTAGTAATGCTGTTGTTTTTTAACTTGCCTTTGTATTTCTCCCCTACTAGTTGAGGGGCCCATGATGATTTCTATCTTGTTACATTCTGATGAGTATCCTTATATTTAGGCTATTCCTTTTTGGACCCTGTTATTGACCCTGTTATTGACATCAGTGACAGAGTTCTTTGACTATGCAACATGAAAAGTTACTATCAGTATCTCTGGCTAAGGGCCCCCCTGAGCCCTTGGGCCCCTGGGCCTGTGCCTGGTATGCCTGTGCAGTAATCCACCCCTGGATAGGTTGCACAATTAAGACAAAACAACAATGGGCCTGTTCATAACTAATTTATATATTTTTTGTAATGTAATGATCATCATGAAGTTTTTTAAAAAACCTCAATGTTGGGGGGCCCCCGGATCATATATTTTTCCTTTTTCATAAAAAAAAAAAAATTATAAAAAAAAATGTTTTGTACGCACTCTGCGTACCCTGTGTATAGGGAGCGGCGGCCCTGAATACATGGTTAGATTAGCTGCAACACAATGTGTGCATGTTATCATAGTGATCAAATATGGTTCAAAGCGGGGGCGCCCTTAGCTCAGTTGGTAGGGCGTCCCCCCCATGGGCCTCGGCCAGCAGCGGACCCGGGTTCGATTCCAGCCCGCGGTCGTTCTCTACATGCCACTCCCCTCTCTGCCCCATTTCAACTCTGTCTCTATCAATAAAGCATAAAAAATGCCCAAAAAATATATTAAAAAAAATATATATATAGGGGAAGGTGGGGTGATTTGTGCAACTTTTTACTCAAAGTGATTTTAAAGTGAGGCCTTGACAGTTATGTCTCCAACTCAAATATGTACATATATTTCAGGATGTTGTGCATCCCTGGCAATAAAAACTTTGGATCTGGAATAAACTGTTTAAGAAATATAGCTTTCGGAAAAAAAGTTGTCTTGTCGCACAAATCACCCCACGTAGTGGGGTGATTTGTGCGTCATTGTGTCACAATGACAAAGTCACCATCATCAACTTTCTGGCCATCTGAACTCTCATCAGTGGTGTCGTTAAGTGGAATTGAGATGTCACTCTCTTCTGAGCTACTGTAGACAATCACTTTCTTTTGGTGACCAGCGTATACAGCCATGCCACTGGCACAACTCTCAGAAATGTACTTTGCACTAGTTGCTCCGTGCTTGTGGAACCAACTGCCACCTGACAAATGTGATTCCCCCTACATTTCTGCCTTTAAATCAAGGCTCAAAACCCATATGTACACCCTGGTGTTTCCTCCCCATTAACCTCTGCACTACTTACTTACCTCTGCACTACTATCTGTGTTTATGTGGATGTATGGGCTTTACGTCTTTTATTTTGGTTATTGTTATTTTACCTTCATTGTTTACCTACTGAATGCACTATGTACAGCACTTTGGACAGTGCAAACTGTCATAAATGTGCTTTTATAAATACATTTTACTTACTTACTTACTTATAACTCACCCAGGCCCTTGCGCACAAATCACCCCATCCCCAGAATTTTGGATAATAGGCATGATGCAGCAATTTAGGGTTGACATTGTGCTAACTATATAGACTCAAAGTGTAGCATACCAAAGCACTAAAACATGTGTCAAATGTTTTCAAACGTGTCTATAATTGTTCAGACACAATAATCAAAAAACCTTGATCATGGAAATTTTACTTTGAAAGGCAAAACACAGTTTTTTGAGCTTAAATGTGCTTATATCTTATTCCTTGTGTCTCCCTTCTTTACAGGATGAGTCAAATGGATGGCTCTTCTTAAATATGTGGTCACATTTCCAATTTCTTCCACGGTTTTCTAGAAACAATGGGTTTTGCAACTTCCAAAATGCACAAATCACCCCACCTTCCCCTATATATGGTTCAACGCAATGGGCATTTTATTAATTAGTTCTATGTGTTTTACTGTTAAGCCTAACTCATCCCTCTGCAACTGGTGTGTGTGTGTGTGTGTGTGTGTGTGTGTGTGTGTGTGTGTGTGTGTGTGTGTGTGTGTGTGTCTACACTCATGATGTTTTGTGACTATTAGCTATGTACTATGTGTCCTTCATGCCCTGCCTGGTTTAATAAAGGTTTTATAAAAAGAATGATGGACACTGTGAACTAACTAAACTAGGACACCCTAAAAGCATGTGAAACCAATTTTAATATCACTGGCCGACAGTCATATTTCAATTTGGTTTTCAAATCTCTTGTTATCTGGTTATTTAAGGTGAAGGTATATTATCTTTGAGACGTGGGATCTTCCTCCCAAGGCCAATCTTTTTATTGTTGATCTGCATGGTGCTTCTCTTTGTTTTATTTGACTTGGTTTTCTATTGGTCATTCCTTCTATTATGTGTTGTTGCTTAATATACGTGTTATCATTGTTCACAAGGTGTTATTTCTCTATCTATGTTTTATGCTCCTTGCATATATGATTCTATAAAGGTGCTATATAAATACTTAGGGCCACATCCACTAAGAATGGATTGTGCACGCTAATAACTCCACGAATTTCTGTGAAATAGCGCCCACAAACTGCCCTGTTTTAGCACCGCATCCCCAAAGTTATTTGCACTAAGTATATACCGGCGCTAACACACACATGCTTTCTTCAACAAGGACATTCTCATCCCACTTCTGTGCTGCAGCATGTGATACAACTTAATAATGTTAAAGGTGAAGTAAGCGATTTATTTATGTTAATATAAGTGTTAAATCGCTCTTTATTCATACAGTGTTCACTTATATAGTGTGCGTGTTTCATAAAGCCAATCTCTCAGTCACCCGCTCTGCATGTAATCAGCAAATAAACTTTTCTGGGATCCCACTACTGATAACCAATCAGAAGAGAGAACGCTACAAACCAGCACCCGTCTCACTGCCGGTGCACGTGCAGAGCGAGAGATGGGTGAATGTGTATGCACCTACAATGGCGGAGCAGGTAAAAATCCTTCCCAATGTCTGTTTTGATAGTTTTTATCATGTTTTATCACACTTATGGATCTGAGATGATGCTAGATAACGCGTTGCTTGAAGACAGCAGTGCATTAATGTGGTGACGAGGGGACGAGCGAGGGGACCGCTAACTGCAGTCACTGACAGAAAGTTAGCTAAACTGACCATTCTGCTTACTGAACCTTTAATGTTGTCGTGGGCAGTAAGCGGTCTCTTCCCAGACAGGACTGTTTCAGGCAGCACCGTGGACTTTACTCTTTACACACGGGGCCAAGACGATCTGCTAGGATTTGATGGTGATGAATGTTCTAGAATCTGCTTCACAGGTCGGCTGTACACAGATCACAGGTTTATACTGTGACATTGTTTTTAATAAAGCAGTCCTTACTAACTAAACCTGAGCTCCATCTGAACAGTGTTTTCCTATTGAAGTACACAACCCACTTCCTGTAGATTTCCCTCATAATATGACTCAATATCAATTCAATATAATGCAAAGCTCAGGAGTGTTGAAGAGAGGGAGGGAGACAGAGAGACATAGAGGAGGGCAAATTAGACAGATAATCATATTGCATAAGATTCATACGTGTATTTGCTCCACTGATACAGCCTGTTGCTATTAGCGCTGGCCTTTGAGGATAAGGTGCTATTTGCAACAAGGCTAATTCACATAGGAATGGAGCCTTTTTATTTATTTATTTATTTATTATTCTTTCGGACAATTCCACACAATACACAATTTTCTCTTGAAAATATTCATACATCATACTTTGTGTTGTCCGAAGGGAGACGGAAGAAGCCAAAGGCTTATCAGGTACCGCCCCCATTTTCATCAAATTCGAATTCAGATACACAGTTACTGTTACAGAAAATAAAAATAAAACAAAAAACATTTTTTTTATATATAGCTATATATATATATATACATACATACATATATACACATATATATATATACACATATATACACATACATACACATACATTTTTTTTTTTTTTTTTTTTTTTTAAGAATCTGCAGTCCAATACACAATCAATTTTAATGTAATTGCTTCAGCTTTTAAGATCAGTTCAGCACAGTTCAGTTTCTCTGTGACAATGCCAAGTGTATAAAGTGTGAAGTGGCCTTGTATTTGGCCTGTTCCAATTCTTAACTGGTAGTCAAAACACTTCTGCAAAAGTATTCAAAAACAAGTCTGACAGCTGGCCTGTATTATTCTTTACAATATTGATATGTAAGTGACATTGACATTGTGCTCAGGTTATTAGTCTGTAATTTTCAATAATTTTTGAAACATAATTTGCTTTGAAATTGCGCAAACTGCAACTCCCTGTGACAACTTCATCAAGTCCATTCCACAGCTTAATACCCTTTATAGAAATCGAAAAGGATTTAAGTGTGGTCCGTATATTTTTCTCAGTGAATTTATCTTTTCTTCTTAAATCATGCAAAACTTCTCTGTCTTCAAACATTACTTGTAAACTGTTTGGAAGGCTTTTTTTGAAGCCTTGTAAATAATTTGTACTGTGTGGTAATTTACCACATCACGTAATTTGAGAATTCTACCTTCAATAAAAAAGTTATTAGTGTGTGCCCTGTAATTGGCTTGGTAAATAATTCGTATTGCTTTCTTTTGAAGAATCTCCAACGGGTGCAATGTACCTTTGTAAGTGTTTCCCCATATTTCAGCACAGTAATGCAGATGTGGGAAACTAAACTCCAGTATAATACAAGTAAGGCCTTTTGATTGAAACAATGTTGTGCTTTCCAAAGTATAGAAATACTCCTGGCTATTTTGCCCCTGAGATGGCTAACTTGTGGTTTCCAGCTTAATTTATCGTCAATTATTACCCCTAGGACTTTGTGTTGCTTGACCCTTTGAATTTCAATCCCATTTACCTTGATTTTTACAGCGACATCTGATGCTCTCCTGCCAAACATCATGAATTTAGTTTTTTCTAAATTTAGTGATAACTTATTTCGGTTTAACCACTCATGTAACTTAGTCAATTCAATGTTTACGATCTCAACCATATTATTCAGATCTTTCCCCGAATAGAAGATGTTTGCACTGGGTTTTAAATATTCCCTCATATAAATACATTCAAATGGGCCAGGTGCACCGTCTGCCCTGTCTGCTCCACAGGACAGTGTCAGTGCAGTCTGGTGCATTTCCCCCTTTGCACGTCCTCTGTGGATAGGACTCTATTTTTCTATCATTTGCTCCAGTTAAGTGGTCGCAAAAGCGGCGCAATCCTTTAGTGGATGTGGCCCTTAGTGTTCCCAACTTCATGATACTTTTTCAATCTTCTAGAAGCAGTGGGCATCACCAGCATGTATGTAGGTATGCCCGGCTTCTTGCGTGTGCGTGTGTGTGTGTGTGTGTGTGTGTGTGTGTGTGTGTGTGTGTGTGTGTGTGTGTGTGTGTGTGTGTGTGTGTGTGTGTGTGTGTGTGTGTGTGTGTGTGTGTGTGTGTGTGTGTGTGTGTGTGTGTGTGTGTGTGTGTGTGTGTGTGTGTGTGTGTGTGAGAGAGAAAGCAAGCCGGACATCATAGAACACTTCTAAGAAGGATGTGGAAAGTTTAATTGATATAAGTGCTTATGAAGTTAAGATTTCTGGTTCAGAGTATTGAAAAAAAAATCTTGAGCTAATGACCGTTATAGGAGAAATATAGAGATGCAAACAAAGGTTTAGTCAAATAAACACATACATGTACATGTTGGACCTTTGATTTATACTGGTATGAAAGAAGACATGTTATGGAAGAGAGAGAGAGAGAGAGAGAGAGAGAGAGTATGAAAGAAGACATGTTGTGGAAGAGAGAGAGAGAGAGAGTATGAAAGAAGACATGTTATGGAAGAGAGAGAGAGAGAGATAGAGTATGAAAGAAGACATGTTATGGAAGAGAGAGAGAGAGAGATAGATTATGAAAGAAGACATGTTATGGAAGAAGACATGTTATATAAGGTAAACAGCCAAACACCTCTAAATTGACCCATGCTTGAAATAACAGTGTTTTTGCCTGTTTTATGTGATTAGAAGAAAAGTGGAGCTAACTGTGAGGAGGACAATGGGGGCATGTACATTTCAGTCATTCTTGAGAAGTGGGACAAAACAGGGCGCAATGTTGAACTAATACAAACCGTATGTTTAGGCAAATTAAATGACATGTATGTATCCAACTAAGCTTCTGAGCTAAGCTTTGACACAACCACCCAGCTTTTGTCCTTTTTATCAAAATGGGCTTTTTACCTTGTATTTGACATAATATTATATATATAATAAATAAATAAAAAATTGTGTTCCAGACATTCTATTCTTAATCCCTAATAACATCTACAATTTTAAATATTTTTACTTTTGAACATAACAGCAGTTAATTTTGAAGGTATGTGCTGGTCTCTAGACCAGTCTAACCACAGCCCTGTCCACTGTGCTTCTCTTGACCATGACACGGGAGCACATGCTACAAGAAGCGGCTGATTTCCATAAAAGCTCACAATACCAAAAATATAGTTCCATAGAATATGTAAAAACAGCTCATATTGATTCTCGGGCCTCTCGTATTTATGAAAAGACACGAGATGACAGAGCAGAATATAAATCCTTTATAATGCTCTTATTCAATAGGCAGTTTGAGTAAATATTACTGAATTACAATGTGTTATGATAGAGAATACACAGTATACAGTACATGCTATATTGCTTCTGGAGCTGTGCTGACATCAGTGACCATTTACATAAAAGAAATCCATCCCATGGTCATTTGATTCAACACTTATACACAGAGGAGTCCATAGACAGTGAACAGCCCTGCCTGTATTAAAGTGTATTGTGGTGTTTTGTCCTACTGTTCTATACTCTATACATACAGAGCGGTTACATTGGTTCTTAGACACAGTGTGTGATCTTCACAGAGCTTCTATTCACTGTTAGCCCAAAATTTTAAAAAAAGGAACAACTTTTATTCCACAAGTGTAGGCCACAAAAAGGCAGCGTTGATTTGTCTGAGACAAGGCATTCAGTGATGAGTAAAGCAGCATTAGGCCCATACATAGTATATAAAGGCCAGGAGGATAGGTGTCACATGGATGTGTAGAGAACTGAAGGGTGGTGGAGTGACATGGGTTAGTCAAAGTCAAAGTCTTTTACTGTCAGTTCTGATATAGGCAAGACACATCAGAATCGAAATGGTGTTTATCTCTGGCCCACAGGGCAGTTAGAACGATAAAATAGAATAAAATATATAGAGATAAACACAATATTTACATAAGATAAAGTTAGATAAGTTTGTCAGACACTTCTGCACACAGCAACACAATGCTAGACAAATACCCGTTATGAAGGATCAATAAGACAAATAAAATAAGGGGAGGGGTAATGCATCATGAAAAAATAACAAATTAGCATTTCCTCAGAAGACACTTCTGCTCATAAAAAGCAAGGACCAAAATGTGAAGTAACTTAAAGTTTTTACAAAAAGTAGCTTGAATTTCTTTAAGACCCTTCTTTCAGATTGAACAGCAATCATCAGTTGGTGCAGGTTGAAATGTGTCTGAATGGCTAACATAGTGTGGTTCCCCATGCAGGCGCTCACATTGAAATGAATGATGAAGCTGCTTCTCTCACATACAGTATAGTGCTAATGTCTGAGCACAGTCCAAGTAAGCTTATAGTGAAGTGCAAGTTCACCTAACATATCAGCCAGTCATAAAAGGGACAGTTCAGTATTTTTTTTAAAAACTGACATTTTACACCCAAATCTCAATTTGCACACAAAGATCATGAATTTCATATAGATCTAAAATCAAAAATTCTAGAATGAACCATATCCATCGTATATCTTCATGTTTAACAGTGGGGTGAATTCAACACCTGATGATGCTCTGTGTGTCTGATTTGACAGTCAAATGACCATATGAGGTCATCGTACATTACAACAAGAGTGAAAAAAAACTCACATTATGATGTTGAATCATGACCTACATGTGCTTTCACTGTTTTATTGATTTGTGTGGGTGATTTTACGAGTCTTATGTGGTTTTTCATGTTGTTTAAGCCTTAAACTAAAGGCAATTTTATGTGATAGAAAATCCTCCGTTATTAAAGGAATACTTCACCCATACGGAACCAGCGTTCTATCATTATAAAATAACTATTATAATATAATGAATGAGGTTTTTCTTCCCTCAGTCTTCCCTTAGTCTTCCCTTGGCCCAGCTGTCCTGTTATTCCTGACCCCTACTCAGTGGCGTGCACAGACATTTTCGGGGGCAGGTGCTCAGTGCAAAAAAAAAAGGGCACAATATATTCTATCGATGAATGACCAAATCATTTTAAG
Source organism: Hyperoplus lanceolatus (assembly GCA_026929865.2). Classification (NCBI taxonomy): domain Eukaryota; kingdom Metazoa; phylum Chordata; class Actinopteri; order Uranoscopiformes; family Ammodytidae; genus Hyperoplus; species Hyperoplus lanceolatus. Next base: position 2,759,999 of record CM049408.1, read on the forward strand.
GTTACTTGTACAAAATCCCCCCCTGGCCTAATGACTTTTAATACCCGGCCACACATGGAGTGTTTCTCAAAGGAATTTGGGAGACTTAAGAAAAATTTTAACCTTTTAAAGTAAAATTCATCAATCTGGTGCACTTTGAGAAGAGAGCTAAGGCTAAATCACCTGTGTCAATGTGGGCTATTTAGTACTATTTTCTGGAATAATTTGGAGACACAGAATTACCAAAAAGCAGGAAGAAAAAATTGACATATATGAAAAAAAAATAGTCAGCTTCGGATTTTTGTCAATAATCCCTTATCCCGAATTCTCTCTTTGAAGTCTTTGTTACGCCCCTGATCTCCGTACTAATAATATCCTATTAAGGTAAATACAAGATTACTGCAAGTCTTGTAACATAGAAATAACTTATGGTTGGGACAAAATAATATAATTAGCTTATATAGCTTCATGACTGATTCAGTACCACCAACCCACTTCGCGTAGTTAAAATAAAATGGGTGGAGAGCTTTTAAGATATTTCAATAACATTTGAGGAACAGTTCAACATTAAAATCTGAGCATTAAAAGGCCCTGAGGGTTAGAGGGTTAGGGTTAGAGGGGTAGGGTTAGGGTTAGGGTTAGGGTTAGGGTGGGGTTAGGGTTTGGGTTAAAAGATGCCTTTGTTGGAATGTTGTTGCACAGGCCTATTGATCTAAAAACTGGAGTGGTGTTGGTGGTGCGGTTGATGAGCTCTGCCCCTTCACCCGGGAGACCAGGGTTCGATTCCCAGGGAGGGTGTCTCTGCAGTGGACAGGGTTAGCCCTAACCCTAACCCTAACCCATTCATGTATGTCGTCACCCTCTTAAAATAATGGCCTAAGTGATATTTTCAAGTTGTTCAGAAAACAGAAAAAACTGAATCATATATAGAGTATATGATATGTATGAATCATTTCAAACAAAAAGGTTATGACAATAGATGACTATTGATATACAAATAAGGATGTCAGTCAATTGTGTAACATGAGAGGATAAAATGACTTAGGGTTAGGGGTTAGGCCTTAGGGTTAGGCCAATTTATGAACATGCCTTTGCGATTTACGCAATTTTGAACCTGACTTGGGCCAAATTAATTCTGGGATAAGTAAGGCAAAACAGTGCATTTCTTTTTTTTCCCCAACTACTGTAACATACCATGAGGAAGGGTATGCCACAAAAATTTGAATATGCTAGTGGAGCACACGTAGACTCATGAGACAGAGGGAAGTTTGGCTGTGAATGGCACCATTAATCCACTCTACCGACGCAAGACTACAGCACCCCACAGCTCTCATGATAATCAACGGAGACTTCAATCATGTCTCCCTCTCCAAAACTCTGACCAGCTTCACACAGTATGTGAAATGTAAAACCAGAGGAAATAAAATCCTGGACTTGCTTTATGCCAATGTGAGGGAGGCATACAGCTCCTCTCCCCTCCCATCCCTTGGCCAGTCTGACCACAACCTGATACACCTTACACCTGTGTATAAGCCTGTAGTAAGCAAGCAGCCGGCTACCACCAGGACTGTGAAGGTGTGGTCTAGAGAGGCTGAGGAGGCCCTGCAGGACTGCTGCCAGAGAACAGACTGGGATCTGTTCCTGGAGGACCACGCATAGGACATTGAGGGACTCTCCCATTGCATTACAGATTACATCAGGTTCTGTGAGGACAGCGTTGTACCCATCAAGAAGGTCCGCTGTTTTCCTAACAACAAACCCTGGATCAATAAGAACATTAAAAACATACTCAACAGGAAGAAGAGGGCTTTCATGGCAGGAGAGGGGGTAAAATCAGTTCAGAAGGAACTGAGAAGGGAACTAAGGGCGGCCAAAACATGCTATAAGGAGAGGCTGGAGGGCAAGCTCGAAAGGAACAGTACCAAGGAGGTTGGGATGGGATGAAGAAGATCACGGGACACAAACTGCCAGGTCCAGCTGTGGCAGGCAGACATGAACGTGCTAATGAGCTGAACCTATTTTTCAACAGGTTTGACTCAACCCCTGCCCCAGTGAGCTCAGCAGGTCAGTCTGTGCCTCCCTCCTCCACCTTCCCTCCCTCCCCTACTTCCCCTCCCTTTTCCCCTCCTCCCCCCCTTGTTACCAGTCTTGTCATCACATCAAGCCAGGTGAGGCGGGAGCTATCAAAGCTCCAGAGGAATAAGGCAATGGGTCCGGACAACATCAATCCCAAGGTGCTTAAAGCGTGTCCCGGACAGCTTGCTTGAGTGTTCTAACACCTCTTCAACCTCTCCCTGAGGCTGAAGAAGGTGCCCCAGTTGTGGAAGACCTCCTGCATTGTTCCGGTGCCTAAGATAGCTCGCCCCAGCTCTCCCAACGATTACAGGCCAGTGGTGCTGATCTCACACATCATGAAGACCTTCGAAAGACTCGTTCTACATCACCTTAAGCCCCAGATGTGTGACTCTATGGACCCACTGCAGTTTGCGTACCAGGCCCAACTCAGCGTGGACAGCGCCATCATTTACCTGCTACACAGGGCTTACTCACACCTGGAGAAGCCGGAGAGCTCAGTGAGAGTCATGTTCTTCGACTTCTCCAGTGCGTTCAATACCATCCAGCCTACCCTGCTTGAGAAGAAGCGCTCAGCAATGCAAGTGCACCCTGACATGGTTGCTTGGATTGGTGACTACCTTTCCAGCAGGCCACAGTACGTGCGGCTGCAGAGCGGCCTGTCAGATGTTGTGATGAGCAACACTGGCGCACTCCAAGAAACAGTACTTTCACCCTTCCTCTTTACCATCTACACCTCTGACTTCAGCTTCAACTCTGGAACTTGCCATCTCCAGAAATTCTCAGACGACTCCTCCATCGAGGGCTGCATCAGTGAGGACAGGGAGGACGAGTACAGAGGTGTGGTGGAGGACTTTGTCAGATGGGCATAGGAGAACCACCTCCAACTCAACATCGGCAAGACCAAGGAGCTGGTGGTGGACTTCCGCCGGAAGAGGAAGCCCCCAACCCCCTGGATTACCATCCAGGGGGTTGAAATAGAGACGGTGGATTCGTATAAATTCCTTGGAGTACACATCAACAATAAACTGGACTGGTCAGACAACACAGAGGCCCTCTACCGGAAGAGTCAGAGCAGACTCTTCTTCCTCAGGAGGCTCAGGTAGTTTGACGTGTGTGGCAGGCTACCAAGGACATTTTATCTGTCTGTGTCCTTCCACTGCTGCTGGGCTGTTTTTGCAACAAACAAATTTCTCCTACGGGGATTAATAAAGTTGTATCTTATCTTATCTTATCTTTTCTTATCAATGCACACAATAAGGGTGCATTCATTAATGGTTATTTAATGCTTAATAAGCATTAATCAATGCTAAGTTAATGTTTTATAAGCATGAACTTAGCATTAAAGGTGGGTTAAGCGGATCGTCTTTGTTAAAATTCCCTAGCCTAGGCTGTGTATTAACAAGATTTTTGTCAGTGCTCACACAGTATGGACCGGTAGCAGATTGGGAGGAGATATTCACTGATTTGTCAACAAACATTCTGAATAATCATTTACCACACCTTTAAATTAACTGATTAACTAAGATGTTAAGCATGAACAAAGCATTACGTGAATCATCATAATCATAATTAAACATAAACGTACTGTTAATGCTGATTAACCCCCTAACCCTAAACCTTATTGTAAATGTTTGCCATAGTTGGTTATAATTTCATATAAAATATATGTTTTTACAAACCACCGCCATTTTGAAACGCTTATAAAATTGCCTAAGTCACTGCGTCTAGTGACTTAGGGTGTATTCACACTGGGAAAGTCTGCTAGTTCACTTGCTTTGGTCCAGACCAAATAGAGTTTTGATTTTTTTTGTTTGGTGTGGTCCACTTTCATATTGCCCCTTTTGCAAGTGAACCAGCATTACGAAGCAAAACCACACGTGATCTGAGGTTATTCATTCATTGGACAGACATTCTGGGGTGGAGAGAAACAGGAAGCACGAAGTTAAAACTGCGAAATATATATCATTGATATAATATGGGGTTAAACATAATAAAATGGCCTACATCTAGCCTATAAATAAAGAGGAAAAACATCAAATTATTTTTGTTTCATATGGTTATAATATGTAGCCCTATGTCAATGCCACGTTATGTGGCTTGTAGCCTACAATGTGAAACATAATTTTTACTGTATTTTTGGTGCTGGACGCACGTCACGCGAGAAGAATAGGCTCAAGCTGACACTCAGCTGATTAAACTGTGTATCAGCTGGGTCGGCGCAGTTCAGCTCCAAACTGACAGGGGGATAGTATTGACGGTCCCGTACATGGAAAGCAAAATAAAAACACACACTTATTGCGCAGCGTGAACCTGTTGGCACTGTGCGAGAGACGCTCCCCTCTCCTTCATCTGATCGCTGAACACATTCAGCATGTTTACGCGTCCTCTCGATCAAATGTAATATATTGTTCTGGGCTCCCGGTCAAACCACAACGTATCGTCCTAATAATGGCGACAACAACACTTTCCCATAATGTGAAGCTGACGGCTATTTATTAAGAAAGATAAGACACAGTGCCTCCTGCATTTGGGTCGGATCGAGTCCGGACAAATTCACACCACAAACGAACTGCAGCAGAGTGCGTTTGGAAACGCACCGAGACTACCTCTTCAGCTGGGTCTTGGAGCGTTTGTTTGGTCCGCCCCCGAGTGCGATTGCTGTATTCACACCTGCCTGAAAGATGCGCACCGAAGGCAGAAGTGCATCTGAGTTTGTTTCAACCGAACTAAACACGGCATGTGTGAATACACCCTTAGGCTAAATAAAATGGCCTAATTCACACTCTTGACATAGGCCATTACACTAAAGGGGTGATATCTCATGATCTGTTCAACTGAGCAGGCTGAGAGTTTTACCTGAGGTGGCCAGCATTACAAGGAGCTGATTTAGGCAAGAAAATCATTTTGGCAAAAAAGTGACTTAGGCCATTATTTTAAGAGGGTGACGATGTGTTACCTCGCTGATGGGGCAGGGCAGGCCAGGGAGTAGGAGTGTGTGTGCAGCAGCTGTGAACTGCTGTGGCAACGCGCCTCCCTTTGAGTCCACTCTGCGGGTTCACGTTGACAAAGGAAGTGTGTGCGGAGGAGGAGGAGGGGGGCATATTTATTGGGGCATTATTGTCAAAAGTTTTTAATCGTTGAGCATTTATAGATGACAATGTCGGCATGGGCCACATACACTGTAAAAAACAAATAATAATAATAATCATTTTTTATATTTAATTTTTTTTCAAAAGGGCACTTGATTGGGCCAGGGGAAAAGGGCAGGTGCTTCAGCACCACTTCAGGTCTACCTGTGCACGCCACTGCCCTTACTGTGATGTCACAGTAAGGAAACTAAATGGTTAGACAGTGAGACCATAAAACACTCTTTCTGCCTTTTCTCAGGCTAAGATGATCCGATTTAAATTTGTTTTGCACATTTATACTAAATAGGATCTCCGAATTCAATACACCTTCATATTCCAACCGGTGAAGTAGCCTGGCTCCGCCCGCCCGCCTACTTCCGGCCAAATTTCATTTACCCTTCAGTAGTCAGTCTGGGTGTACAGCGCATTTCCCAGATTTTCCGGAGAATCTACGATCGTCCAATCAGCGAACAGAGCGAGTGGCTGAGAACGCTCCAGTTTCAGTTGAATGCTGCGTTCCTTTATACTCGGAAGAAGGAGATTTCCGACTTGGTAGTTCCGAGTTCCGACCTGTCTGTGTTCCAGTGCATCTGCTCGCGAAAGTATGGACGCCTAAAACCTTTCTCGTCCAAATAACTAAACGTTAGGCTCTAACAAGTTACTGTTGCCAGGTACCGGTAGATTCATAGACCACAATATATAGCGAAGTCGGAAATTTCCGAGTTCCCTGTCCAACTGGAAGGCACCATCAAAGGCCGGCTCATGACCAAACGTGATGCAATTGGTTGGCTGATCCAGAGTGGCACTTGGCAGATCCAATAGTTTTAATCTTCGACAGAAACCCGCCTCCAAGTGAGTTAACGTTTGCCAATTACAGCACTTACAAACCTTCTGTACAAATGAAATGAAGTACGATGGTCTGGTTGGACCAGGCTACCGGTGAAGTAGGCCTTTAAGTAAAACAGTAAAACAGGCCTGAACAATATGACCTCTATATGATCTCCTCTTTTAACATTTCTCATGCTGCAATCTACAAACAAGACAAGTTTTGTTTTTGTTCCAAATCCAGAGATGGACCCTGACTGAGCTCACAGAGATTTGACTGTGGTTAGCTGCATGGCAAAACAAAATGAATCCGCGTTGTGTTTGTGCAGTCAAGTGTTGACTTGTCCTTCCTCTATAACGACATGGAGTCTTTGTACATGGGTGAAAACTGAGTGTGTGTGTGTGTGTGTGTGTGTGTGTGTGTGTGTGCGTGCGTGCGTGCGTGCCTGCTCAGGCAGTGATACAACAGATGGACAGAGAACTGGACATGAGGGTTGTGACAGGAAGGGGAGGTGTTAGTGAGTGTGTGTTAATGCATTCATGGTTAGATAGATAGATAGATAGATAGATAGATAGATAGATAGATAGATAGATAGATAGATAGATAGATAGATAGATAGATAGATAGATAGATAGATAGATAGATAGATAGATATTTCTTGGGAAAGAGTGCATTAAGCAGGATATGTTACACACAGTTCAACAAGGTCTTTTCGTCCCAATGAGCAGTTCTTAACCATGAGTAGAGAAAGAGTTGAGTTATGGCTCACTTCCTGTGTATGTTGTCAGTGCCAGCTCTGTCACAGCCAGATCATATTGACACCATGTTCCTGACAGACATGTCACACCACACTCAGCGCAAAAAGAATGTGATGACTTTGATTTAGAATTGTGACTCCTACGCAAGCTAAAGTCTCTACGAGGAACTTTCCAATATTTCAGAAACTGTCAATTATTTCCTCTGATGATCATAAATTACTAGGGCTGTCAAGCGATTAAAAAAGTTAATCTAATTAATTACAGGCTCTGTGATTAATTAATCTAAATTAAACGCATACTTATATGACACTTTATGCCTGTTTATAAACAACTGTAGGCCTATAGGCTACCGTTCGTCTCTCTCTCTCTCTCTCTCTCTCTCTCTCTCTCTCTCTCTCTCTCTCTCTCTCTCTCTCTCTCCTCCCCTCAGCCAGGCTTCTACATTAAATATATTTAGGAACTACTAGCGCCGAAAAAAAAAAAAAAAAACAAGCAGGCTAAATGACGCACACACACACAAAGGAGGAAAAAAGACAGGCATATGCTAGGAAGAGTGAGAGGGAGCGGGTGTTGATCACAGCTAGCAAACAAAAGTGAGACACGGAGGAAGATTGAGAGATAGGCTACTGTTTTGAACCTACATTGTCAATTAGGCACCCACTAAATCAATAATGCACAGACACTGCGGAGAATAAGACATATTCATACCTTCATGCTTATTTTCCCATTACACATCCATAGAGCCCTTGGCCCCTTTCCCCTGCTTCTTTCTTTACTCTGTAATCCCGTGCGCAGGGCCGCCCATAAGGGGTAGAAAGTGGGAAGGCTTTCTAGGGCCATGGTCTTTGGAAGCCAAGAACCTAACTAAGCTAAACTTTATTTTTTAAATTTTTTGATATTTATGTCAATATCTATTCAGAGTTGGGTGTTTACACAGAGCCGCGGCTGCGCTTACAGCCATTTAAAAAGCAGTAGAAAAGCAGAAATGTTCAAAATGTTTCAGATTGAGCACAGCAGAGTGCAACTGTTTCAAACATAATCTCATTAAAAAAAAATCTAAATTATGGATAAAGCCAGGGTTAAAATCTTTATTTGATTTTTACAACATTTTTTTGTGTGTGCAAAGTTTTAACTGAACAGATTTTGGATTAAGCCTTTTTTCATTTTATAAATCAGCAAACATTCAATGTATAAGTATTGAAAATGTATTTCTGCTTGTTTTGAAGAAGATAATGTATGATAAATCAGACATTTAACAAAATATGAACAAATCATTCTGTTATAACCTTTGATTTATTGAGCAGAAGTAGGTAGGCGGGCGGAGCCAGGCTAGGTAAGGTCACCTCACTTACAATTATTGGATATGGACTAAGACATGAACGATGAAGTCGACAAGACGGTGTGGATCTGGTCCCCCCTCCGGTAACATCTGAGAATGGACCATCAACGCAAAAGATGTTGCAGTGGTTAAGGACGCCACCTGGAGACGTGGGATGTAATCCCGGCCATGGAAACCTTAGTTTTCCCTGGTGGAGACGAGACGATGTGCATCCTCTGGCAGCATCTGAAGTCTTCCTGCATCCACACTATTCGCACTTTACTTTAGTATTACCATGTAATCACCTGGTCAATGATCAAATTCCTTCGTGATTTTCTCTACTTATGACATCTATTGCAGTATGTCCGTCCTGGGAGAGGGATCCCTTACTTTGTCGACTCTCCCTGAGATTTCTTCAATTTTTTTTAAATCCCGGTAAAGGGTGTTTACTGGGAGTTTTTTCTCAGCCGAGCTAAGGGTGTAAGGGCAGGGTGTCATATTGTATCATATTGTATGAAATGTAAAGCCCACTGAGACAAATGTATTTGTGATTGTGGGCTATACAAATAAAACTGATTTGATTTGATTTGAAGTCGACACTGAATGTTGCATATTTAACCAAGAGTGGACAGCTTAAAGCCACTACGAGTAACATGGCACATTGGCGTCCCCTTTGGACAAAAGCAGTAGTATTTTTACGACGCCCGCTGTCGCAAAGCTGTTTTCTAGCTCGTGCCAGGCGCGCGAGTGTGAACTGAGAAGGGAGCAATATAGCGCATGTCCGTGTGTTGAAAGTGTGAGGACTCTTTTCGGCTCCGTGAGAGTGGTTTTGACACTGCATCAACTAATGCCAGTCACTGCCACACACACCTGATTACAATGAGTTGATGCAGCAGTGTCACCTGAGGGCCCGTGTCCACCTAACACCTTTTTCCAGCGTTAAACGCTGGCTGTGCGCTCGGGAGTGTGTCTACTGAGCGTTTTTTTCGACTGCTTTTTTCAAGCGTTTTATGAGCTGGGAGAGAGACCGCTGTGATCGGGGGAGAGAAAATGCTGATTGTCACCTGCCAGTCAGACCTATCAACACTGGTTTAACTCTTTAGGCTTGCTGTTTTCTATTTAAATCGTTACATTTTAATTTTAGCTCACCAAAGTAACCTCTTTTAAATCACTTCTTAAAAACACATTTTATAGACTTGCTTTTTCATGATGCCGTCTATTCTCTTCCTCAATGTCTTTTCACCCTAGCACCAATTAATCTCGTTTGGTTTGTTGTGTGTATGTTATGGGGGCAACAGGCAGGCAGGACCCAAATGCAGAACGTTTCAAGTGAATTGCATTCCAAAAATGCAACTCAAAAAAGGCCAAAAGGTAAAAAAACACAGAGAGCTGAGCTCAGTACATGGGATGAGCCTCACCAACAACGACAGGACAAACCATAAAGCAAGGACAAAGAACAAAGGAATGACAGGGGATATACATACTAGACTCAACTATACAATACTCGACACAGGTGTAACACATCAGGGCGGGGCCAGTAATCACACAGGAGGGAAACCTGACAGGACATGGGGAGGAACAAGACAAACATACCAAACTAAAAACAGGAAACACAGGGACATCACCAAAACAAGACACGACACAGACAGACCATGACAGTATATGAATATGTACCAGGAGCCAGGAGGAGGGAAACAAAAAAAACGGACTGGGGCAGAGCACAGGGGTGACTGGCTGGCCAGGGAACAGGACTGGAGTGTGGTAGTGCACGGGGTGACCAGCTGACCAAGGAACTGAAGTGGGGCAGAACAGAGTGACTGGCTAGCCGGGGAACAGGACTGGGGCAGAACTGAGAGAAAAATGCACCAGGGCATGGAAGGGAGCGTCAGGCGGACGGCCTGGGGGGCAAGCAGAGGCAGAGTGAAGGTGGAAACCTTCAGGAGGCCGGTGGCAAAGACGATGAGGGCTCAGTCCCTCAGGAGGCCTGCAGTAGCAAAGACCCACAGGCAGCCGGCATCGGCGAGGAAACCCCTCTGAAGGCCGGCAGGGTAGAAGACGAAGATGAGAGAACCCTTTTGAAGGCCGGCACCGGCGAAGACGGAACTGCTCAGGAGGCCAGCGGTGGCGGCAAAGGCAGAACCACTCAGGAGGCAAGCAGCCATGGTGACGAGAGCGGACCCCCCAGGAGGCCGGCGGCGGCAGCGGGGCGGACCCCTTCCGGAGGAAGGTGAGGCAGAGGGCGGGCACCCCCTGGTGGAAGGTAAGGCAGGGGGCGGTCCCCCTCGGGCAGGAGCGAAGGGCAGTTCGCCTCGGGCAGATGGAGGGTGGGCCCCTTCGGGCAGGCGAAGAGGCCGGTCCCCCTCAGGCAGGCCTGGAGGGCGGGTCCCCTCAAGAAAACGTGGAGTGGGCTCAGAAACTGGACAGGGCTCCGGGACCGGAGTCAGCTCGGGAGCTGGAGAGTCTTGTGGATAATGATGGCAATCCAAACTCACCACCCCCACCCTGATAGTCCGTAAGGCAGAAGGAGGCTGGTAGCTGGGGTCCGGGGGCAGAGGCTTGGGATTGTGCTGGTAGCTGGGAGACCAAACCTCCGGTGGGTCTAAAAAGTTCTTTGCCCACTTGGTAGGGACTCCCTGAGCCAAGGCTGTAATTCCACAGCGTGACGTGCCAGCGTCAAGGCTGCCTCTCGGTGGTCGAGTGTGGGGCCCTTCTCCCAGGCTTTCTTGAGGCAAGAAATTGTAAAAAAATTACCTCCTCAAGGTCCACCTCAAAATAGCCGTCTGCTGTGTCCATTTCTGCTCCTTGCATTCTGTTAGGGGGGGCAACAGGCATGCAGGCAAGCAGGACCGAAATGCAGAACGTTTCAAGTGAGGGTAATTTATTGTCCGAAAATGCAACTCCAAAAAGGCGAAAAAACACAGCGAGCACAGTACACAGTACACAGGTAACACAGGTAACACAGGTAACACAGGTAACACAGGTAACACAGGTAACACAGGTAACACAGGTAACACAGGTAACACAGGTAACACAGGACAAGACTCACCAACAACGACAGGACAAACCATAAAGCAAGGACAAAGAACAAAGGAATGACAGGGGGTATACATACTAGACACAACGAGACACAGGTGTAACACATCAGGGCGGGGCCAGTAATCACACAGGAGGGAAACTTGACAGGACATGGGGAGAAACAAGACAGACAAACCAAACTAAAACAGGAAACACAGGGACACCACCAAAACAAGACAAGACACAGACAGACCATGACAGTATATGAATATGTGTATTTATCTTTTTATATATGTGGTTTTTTTTAGTAGTATGTTTTTATTTGATTGTACTTGCTCGTATGTATTTTGTTAAAGCACTTTGTAAACCAATGTTTTTAAAGGTGCTATGTAAATAAAGATATTATAAAGAAGCATAAACTTTCAGGGTTGTTGCACCTCAGTGTCTTTTGCCTGATTTTTAGTGAGTAGGAGGATGATTGCTCTGCTTACGTAACATGCGCCTCTGCTTTGCATTGTGTGGGCATGGGTGCACCGACTGTGCACTTTGAAAGATAGCAATCGGAGAGGGAGAAAAAATATCCTCCTAACTGGGTTAATGTGGGTCAGCATGGAAATGTGTCTCCTTTCCTCTCAACAGTGTTTATTTATAAAATGAACCTGCTTCTACACAAGAGCGTAGGCTGGTCCTTTTAAAATGTGTCAAATAAATCATCTAGTGTTGTACAATAATGCATTATTTTGCTTTAGAAAAATCACTTTTGTCCCATGGCGTTAGTAGGCTTAATTTCTAATGAAGTATTATATAGTTTAACAATGGCGGAAATATGCCAGCTGCCTTTAGCTTAGCGTAAAGACTGGAAGGAGGGGTTATACAGCTAGCCGGGCTTCATCCAAAATCAATCAAAAATCAATGCTGAATCGGCCAGTTATTTTCCTTTTCAATGTATTCATATATGCACAGAACAACTGTACGCTAAGGAATAATTATGGATCAGAACTCCCTCTTAGATCACCAATTGTTGTTGTGACATTAATGTTCATCCAAACAATATACAGTGTGTTATTAAGTGAGCTTCAGAGCTGTCATTTTAAATGTATTATTAATGTAACATTTTGGACTGAGCAAGTTTTAACAGAACAATTTTTTGGAAACAGCCACAGTTACGTATGTAAGTGCTTTTGAAGTAGAGATTTTGGCTTCAAAGTATTGAAAACAAGTAATGTTGAGATAATGGTTAAAGTTGGTTGTATAGGAGAAATATACAGAACAGATAAGTTTATGTTCAATATACTGTACACCTTCATGTACATTTTGACCTAGTATGACAGAAGACATGTTATGGAACACGTTATGGAAGTAAAATCGACAGAAATTAATATTCGACCAGTGCTTAAAAAAAATAGTTTTTTAACCTGAAAACCCTTCCATCTCTCTATCCCTCTGTTGTTTTGTATGCTCTCTCTCTCTCTCTGCTCTCTCTCTCTCTCTCTATCGCTCTGCCTCTGCCTCTCTCTCTCTCTCTCTGTCTCTTTCTCTAATCTATCTATTCAAAAAGGGCTTTATTGGCATGAAAGTTTAAAAGACACAATATTGCCAAAGCAAAGCATCAAATACAATAAGTTCAGACAATACACAACATGAAAGATATACATTATGAACATTATACATAAGCCTATTATATACAGTGTGTTTGTGTGTGTGTGTGTGTGTGTGTGTGTGTGTGTCCTCTCTCTCTCTCTCTCTCTCTGGTTTCTCCTCCTTTCCACTCATGCTTATGTTTGCTGGACCATTGAGTGCCCTTCCATTCTTTTAAAGCATTCATCATGACGATGTTTGAAGTGTTTTTTAACGCAGCGTTGTTCCTGACTAGCCTGCAGTCGTCTCCTTCTCTGCCTTGTGTTGGTGCATTGCAGCAATACATCTTGGTGCATAACTGCCACTTGTTGATGAGTGTGTTAGAATGACTCCACTGGTGGAGCTGTGTAAAGTCTTTTTGCTGTTAAAGTCCCTCTAGAGCATTGTGTGGTTCCTTTGAAACATGTTGATTCCAGTGTTTGACTTGGAGATTAAGTATTTCAATGGGAGAGGAGATAAAATAATGAAAAAATATTTACTATACAATGTGTCCGAAGTAATGAACAACTATTTGGAGGGGTCAAACGGCTGCTGTTCTATCCCCGAATTGGCTCTTCTATTGTCTTGCTCCATTACCACCTACTTCGTATTCTTATATAAGTATATTGATAGCTGTTAATGTTGGCTATACCTTGTGGCCTAAAGCACATATTCTTTACACTTCGTCACGTGTTTCTATTCTATGGAGCAACTGTCACGAAACAACTTTCCCCCACGGTGATCAATAAAGTACTTCTGATTCTGGAGCCACGATATGTCTCTTAAGGTGGAGTCAGCAATTCTGGGGAATTTTTGTTGACAAAATCACTTTTTTTTGTAAAAATCAGTGAATATCTCCTCAAAGTCCACAAACTGTCTGACGTTAATACACAGCCTAAGATCTGTAAACTGTACTGTAAACAGAGAGAATGTAAATGAAGGGCTCCAAACATTTACAGAGCCTAGGCTATGTATTAACACCAGATTCTTTTTTTCGGCGCACTCACACAGTACGGACAAGAAGCAGATTGTGAGGTATTCACTGATTTGGCATAAAGTGATTTGGTCAACAAACATCCTCCACCATGTTAAGCCCTGCAGCAGCTGCTCTGGGGAGGGAAGTATGATTGAAGTGTATTATATAAACATGCATCATTAACATGAGGCTCATTTCCCCCTGGTGACAGTGACCAGACAGCTTCAGTCTGGACTTAATGACTGCAGCACAGGAAGGGACGCTTCACAATTATTCAGCTGCATATCCACTTCAGTGACTCTTTCTCCACACATTCACTGAGGAGAAATACTGAACCCAGAGCTATACATTGTATGAGCTATATGCCAGCACAACACAGTCTGTCTGTCAAACTAAATGAGTTGAATTAAGTATTTTTTGTTGTATTTGTTTGTTAACTGATTATACTGACTATTATTAGTTGAAGCATGTTGGAGATCTTGCGGTTTTTTACAGACTAACACCATTGGAAGCTATTCAAATCCTCACCTATACTGTACAACATGCCAGTATGTGGTGAACTGTACACATTGAACAAACAGCAGAAGTTAAAGGTGGAGTCAGTGAGTCTGGAGAATGCTTGTTGTAAGAAATCACGTTCTTTCAAAATCAGTGAATATCTCCTCACAATCCACTGCCTGTCCGTACTTGGTACTGGGTGTGCTGGGAAAGAATCCAGTGTTACTCTACAGCCTAGGCTTGGTCCGAATATAATTAGACTAAAACAACAGACACTGATACCTGACCCAATATTTGCCTTCTGCCCATCCCTTAAAATGCATTGGATGTGTGTTTTTTACACACACACACACACACACACACACACACACACACACACACACACACACACACACACACACACACACACACACACTCACACATACACACACAGTGCAAAGCTGATACCTTTTTTTAGGAAAAGCGCCTCCATCACGATAGTTCATCAGTAGTAACCAAAGAAAGAGGTATTCGCTGGAATGGAGTTGTAAACCTAAAGTGGTCTCTTATCCAAAGGTCTCCAGTCATGTTGTATTTGGACTCAGATCACGTGTGGTTTTGCTTTGTGATGCTGGTTCACTTGCAAAAGGGGTAAATATAAATTCTATTTGGTCTGGACCAAAGCAAGTGAACTATACTTTCCCAGTGTGAATACACCCTTAGTCTGTGTATCAACACTCATGACTTTCTGAGCCTTTCCTGGGCCTGAGTCAGTTGCGTTTGTTGGGGGGGCCAGGGCCACCCATGAAATTTGATTGGCCGACCCTGTGGC